>PVIH01020936.1:0-31091 GCA_004025045.1 Sigmodon hispidus | reverse complement strand
TGCTGAGTACCAAACCATGGGGTCCTATCAACACAAAGTCTGGATGCTGAGTACCAAACCATGGGTTCTATCAACATAAAGTCTGAATGCTGAGTACCAAACCATGGGTTCTATCAACACAAAGTCTCAATGCTGAGTACCAAACCATGGGGTCCTATCAACACAAAGTCTGAATGCTGAGTACAAAACCATGGGTCCTATCAACACAAAGTCTGGATGCTGAGTACCAAACTATGGGTTCCATCAACACAAAGTCTGAACACTGAGTACCAAACCATGGGTCCTATCAACACAAAGTCTGGATGATGAGTCCCAAACCATGGGTTCTATCAACACAAAGTCTGAATGCTGAGTACAAAACCATGGGTCCTATCAACACAAAGTCTGAATGCTGAGTACAAAACCATGGGTCCTATCAACACAAAGTCTGGATGCTGAGAACCAAACCATGGGTCATATCAACCCAAAGTCTGGATGCTGAGTACCAAACCATGGGCTTTATCAACACAAAGTCTGCATACTGAGTATCAAACCATGGGCCTTATCAACACAAAGTCTGGATGCTGAGTACCAAATCATGGGTCCTATCAACACAAAGTCTGGATGCTGAGTATCATATCAAACCATGGGTCCTATCATCAACATACTCAGTTGCAAAGTAATGAAAGTAATGTCCACAACAACAGTCACAGTAGTAACAGCCTCAAGAATTAGTAACATTTCTGAAGCATCTAATACATTGTGCTACTTATAACACATCTTAACATAAGACTCATCTGTCATTACCCCCTTTGGCAACTGAGAAATATCACAGTGTAAAGATATTGAATAAATCACCCATGGTCACCTTACTATCAAGCCAAAGAGCTAGGAGTCAGACTCAGACAGTTTGACTGCAGAGTCAGCAAGCCAGCAGACTTTTTAGGACTGACTGCCCCACAAAAGCCTGTCTCTTTGTCACTGACAGGCTATTTTGAGGCTCAGAAATTACCTTACACATAGTGGCAGGGCTACCTTAAAGAAGGAAGCTGTCCATCTTCACTGTGGAATTAAGAACCTGATGTCCCCAGCGTAGAAGATCTCAGAACTCTGGATACCAACAATGCTGAGGACCACAAATGCAGGACATTTCTTTACAGTACAAGGATCCCTATGTTCCTTCCTGGGCCTTACATAACAAGAAGTAATCGGTTTTTATGTTCACAAGAGCTGGTCAGGTTCTATCTAAGAGTCAGTATTAACTAGCAATGCTTCTACTGGAAACTCAAAGAGAAGGGTATTTTCAAGAATTAATTTAAAAGTAGATGGAAATATTGGACCTGAAAGAGAAACCACCTCATGAAATATTTTATTGGGAAAGCATTTCAAGCATTGTAAATGTTCAGACTTTAAATATCCAATCTGAACACATGATACTTTCTAAGCAGAACAGTTACAAGGGGTCTTCTCACAGTCAGAGGTTATAAGAAAGACCTGGGTTTTATCTTCTTGGTGGGTAGAGCCAGGAACTGTTTGACCAACCCAAGATGAACCCAGTCCTCTAAGTGAATTACCAGAAACTATCCATGTTTCTAATCTTAGTGTGCTATACCCATTTGTTTAACATCCTTGATACCTTATTTTGTTCAACAGTCCAAAAATAGGTACTGTGTTAGGGCCTTGATGTACAGTATGAAATGCACACCCCTTTACATAAGACCTTGACACACAGACAGACAGGCAATATGAAATGCATACCCCTTCACAGAGATTGTATTACAACGGCCAAGACAGAGGTTAAAGAAGGGCACCTATTTACTGTTAGCAGCACGGGAGGCATGCATAGTAGATAATAAGAATGACAGCAGGACAAAATCTATCTCCAGATGGGCAGTCAGGGTGGCTTTTCTAGGGGTAGGAAGGTTAGGAGAAAAAGCCTTCCCTGAACAAAGCCAGAGAAAAACAATCTAGGGAAATGGAGATGGCAAGGAACAGAAACTCAGTGGCTTGAATTCAGTGAGGGACGGAATGGAATGAGATTTAATGAAGTTACTGGTTAGGGTCTGAAGCATCCCCCATAAGTCATGTATTGAAGTCTTTTCCCTTGCTTGGTGCTAGTTAGATTGAGTATCAATGCTATTGGGAGCAAAAATAGACAGTGGGATGGTCTCTGCCATTGGGTGTGTTCCCTTAAAGCAGACAGTGGTGCTGCTTGGCAATTTCCAGTAAACTGAAATAGTCTGCCCTACAGAGAGGCTCATTAAGACTCAGGAAGTAAACAGTTCAAGGCTCAGGAAGCCCCTGAAATTTCGAGAATTATTGAGGCCCCTTCTTCCTCAAGGTTATGTAAGTAGTAATGCCTTAGCTGAGCAAAGGAGACTGTCCAGCCTGTCCAGCAGCTTACACATTATACCAAGAGCTCCACAGATAGTTTTCTTGAGTCACTCTTGAATCTAGAAAGGTTTTTTTCAGTGATACAACTGCTTTGACTAGTCCGTGCTCCTTTAAGTAATTATAGTGTTTGAATAACAATGTCCCCCATAGGTTCAAGTATTTGAACAGTTGGTGGTTCTGGTTGGGAGGTTATGGAACCTTTGGGAGGTACAGCCTTGCTGGAGGAAGTATGTCACTAATGGTGGACTTTGAGAGGTTATAGCCTTGACCCACCTCCTGTTTGCTCTCTCTTGATTTTTGTGTGTGGTTGAAGATGTGATCTTCCAGCTCCTTGCTGTCATTTCACCCTCTGGAACCAACACAGGCTTTAAAAGATTACTGAGAAAGAAACCACAAGGATCAAAACCTAAAGGCAGAAAAAAATTAGAAGTTAAGAGAGAGGTTGACCCATAAAGATGGGAAGCTGACTGTGATAGCAGGCTAAAAGGCTCAAGAAGGGACTCTGAGGTATCTGTGAGTTTGTTAGCACAAAACCACCTGATAACTCTGCCAGAATCATTCCTGTGAAAGAAAACAATGGGCCTCAAAAGAAGAGCAAATATATGTATTTGAAAGAGAAATTGCAGAAAAACATTTTGAGTCACATAGCAATAGCAAAGTACCATTAAACTAGGTGGTTTGCACACAATAGAAATGGATTTTGTCCAGTTCCAAAGGCTGAGAAGTTCAAGATCACGTAACCAGCAGTCTGGGTGGGCTTTGAGACTACTTTCCATGGAGCCCTCCTTGCTTTACCCTTGCACGGTGGAAGCTCTGTCAGATGATGCTAACCTCATTCAATGAAGGGCCAGCATCCATAACTGAGTCCCAGAGAAGCTCTATGTATCAACATGTAAGCCATAATATCAGTAATTAGTTTTCAATGTGAATTTTGGAGGAGCATAAACATGGTGACCATTAAAAAAGAAAAAACCTGTGAGAAAGAAGTTTGTTGTTACCAGGGAATTAAACTATTCTTCCTTCTTTTATATTTCTGATTTCTATATTTATTGTTGTTTGTTTGGGTTTAGGAAGAGCTATAAGGGTGTATTCATGTGTAGTAGGAGAGGTTCAGGAAAGGGCATGAAGGGTGGTTCAGGAGAGCATGGGAGCTGTGTGGAGCACACACTCGTCTTCCACTGCCCTGGAGGGAAGGTGAAGAGGCTCAGCCAGGCTAAGACCCCTCAACTTTGACCTTTTTGAGAAACTTGGGATTCCCAGTCTTCTCAGGGGCTTTTCTTGGTGGGTAACTTTGGGAGACATGACTAGCTCTCATTCCACGTGGTCTGGTTGGAAGTCAGGCAGAAGAACCAGGGCTTTTATTCAAAATAGATGAGAAATGCAGAGCTTAAGCATAAGCTCTTCCCAGGCATACACAACCTCGCACATGATGAGGTGAAAGGCAAGTGGAGTGGCCATCCCATGTTGACTTTGTGTTTTACAAAAGTTAAGGAAAAATAAAAAAGCAGTCAGTAAGAGGACTTGACAAAAGAAATACCATATGATAAAAATGTTTGAACCTAACCCTTCAGTGCTGATTTAAAGGAATAGATGACCTATATTTGCTGCAGAGAACTGGGCATTGGGTTTAGATGTGAAGTCAGAATCTTAGCTTAGGAATTTTCAATAAAATATGACTCTGACCTAAAGTTTAGACATCATCTATGAATATAGATAGAAACAACTTTCAATGCTGAGAGTGTTTAAAGGTCAGATGTTGCTTGGTTGTTGAATTATATGTTCTTACATTGTGCTATAAAAATAAGCAGGACATTTGTTTTGTGTTAGAATCTGAGTCTTGGCTCATTATCTGTGATATGTCAGGTTTCTCACTGCTGTAACTCTCCTAAACATCTTCTAAATCTGCATTCACCTGTTCAAGCAAGCTGTACCATTTGCCAAAATCAAACAAAGATGTAACAGAAGTATCTCTGGGGTAGGAATGGGAGTCTGAACCCAAAAAAGAAACCTCCTGGCTAGGTGAGGTTGTATTGAACAATAATCCTGTTCTTCTTCTAGTTCACTTCTTGGCTGCTATGATAAGACACTGACCAAAAGGAACTTGAGAAAATAAGGGTTCATTTGGTTCTGGTTACAGTCTATGGTAGACTGAAGACAGGCAGGAACTCAAGGCAGGAGTGAAACAGAGACCACGTACTAACACTACTTACCAGCTTGCTCTGTCACCTTTTTATGCCTCCTACCAGCTGCCCAGAGGTGGCACCACCCACAGTGGGCTGGGGCCTTACACATCACTTATTCATCAAATAACTGCCCCACACGCTTGCCACAAGCCAGTCTGATGATCACATTTTCTCAATTATTGTATCCTCTTCTTCTTCTTCTTTAAGTTATTTGTCAAATATTTATTTATTTATTTTTGGTTTTTATTATGAATAAAATCATATTTTTTATCCATGTATCCCCTTGTTTAGACTCCCTTCCCCCTCCCACCCCTCCCACTCATTCTCTCTTCTCCCCATCACTTTATCTCCTCCCCAGCAAGGGCAGGAGGTCCCAAGTTTCCAAGGTGACTTAGTTCAGCATCCACTTCAGGCAGATCCGATTTCCTCACCCCAACATCAAAACTGGGTCAGGTGTTCCTCTGGAGGGAATGGGCTCCAAGGTCCCAGATCCCAAGCTGTTCAGTGGTTGTAGTTTGCAACTTGGACATGCTTTGCTTTTAGTTTGAAGTCCACTAATGAGTGAGTACATCCCCTGCTTATCTTTCTGTGTACCCTCTTCTTAAATTATTCAAATTTGTGTCAAGGTGACAAAAAGCTAGCCTGTAGAACTACCTTCATGGTAGTATATAAACTATTTGTGAGACCACAATATAATCTCAAAGTTTCCAGAACTTTGGGTCTTTTTATTTTATGCCTAGAAATGTAATATTTGTGCATATGAGGTTAATTTGTGTGTCTTGGTGCCTTGAATTAGTAATTTAGAAGTGGTAGTTTTAGAACATTCATGCAGACAATAAGGAGGAAGGAACCTATAGTTTTGAAAATGTTCCATCTCTGAAATCACATTAACAGTCTACCTGGTAAAGAATCCTGTTAAAGCTGGCCTTTCACAGGAGTAATGGACTATGTGACTTTGTGATTCATGTTCCTATGCAATATCTTCTTGTGAAAACTGTCAGGTTTTGTGTGTGTGTGTGTGTGTGTGCGCGTGCGCGCGCGTGCATGTGTGCATGTGCGTGTGCGTGTGCGTGTGCGTGTGCGTGTGCGTGTGTGTGTGTGTGTGTGTTTACCTAACTGCAACAGGTCACATGAGTGTGACCATTTCTTTCTAGTGTGGTTGACACATGAACTTCTACTTAAACAGCCACCAAAAGTGGTAAGTCCCATGATATCAACCTTATTATACAGTCCAGCATTTTTATTAAAAGGAATGATCCTATCACCACTACAACTGAAAAATATCTTAATGTATGAACAATTCACTGTCATCAACAGACATTGTTAACCTAATATCCTCCTTATAAGAAAATACAGAGTTCAGTTCCATACCCTCTACAGGCTTTAGTTACAGCTACTTCTGTAGCGGGAAATCAAAAACTATACATGTAAATAGATCGCGTCAAAAGGCTAGAGACAAAAGAGGCGTGGTGGACTGGAAAGAATCTCGGAAGTAGACCTCCGAGGGAGAGGACCAAGACAAGAAGCCAACATTCTCTCGAGAGAGTTCCAGACTGGTTTCACGGGTTTTCAGACTGATGATGCGGCTTCCAAAAATAAGCGGTGCCGGGCAGGTGGCGGGAGAGTTCGATGATATAACGCGTTACAACTTTATCCCTTAACTTTCTCTTAAAACCTTCTCTATTTTATAAGTGATTCTCACAAAATAAACCTCACTTAAAACGTATCTCACGACAAGTTTTTACTGTGATAATTGGCGCCTGAACAGGGACTTGAACTACATGTATAGTAGTTTTTGATTTCCCGCTACATCTCTCCATTTTGTCTAAATAGGAAGGTTTTAAACTAGGTATAAAACTATATATTATAGGGATTATTATAAGACAGTGCCAATTATTGTGGTAAAAACTCGCCGTGAGGTATGTTTTAAGTGAGGTTTATTTTGTGAGAATCACTTATAAAATAGAGAAGGTTTTAAGAGAAAGTTAAGGGATAAAGTTGTAACGTGTTATATCATCGAACTCTCCTGCCGCCTGCCCGGCACCGCTTATTTTTGGAAGCCGCATCATCAGTCTGAAAATCTGCGCAACTGGTCTGGAACTCTTGTGAGAGAATGTCAGCTTCTTGTCTTGGTCTTCTCTCTTGGAGGTCTACTTTTGAGATTTTTTTTAGTCTACCACGCCTTTTTTGTCTCTAGCTTTTTGACGCGATTTATTTACATGTATAGTTTTTTATTTCCCGCTACATACTTCTCATAAGTTCTTAGCAAAATTTTAGTAAACTTAGTAAATTTTTTACTTTCCAACAAACTATGAAGGACAGAAAAATTTGGAGACAGGCAATACTTGAAGATATTAACATGTCTTCTTTTTCTATCTCCTTTATAATTCTCTTTGGGTACAGACATTGGTGGTCAGAAAGATCATAGAGAACAGCCAGCCAGTTCTTAAGTTTTGAACTCGAAGGCTAGAGATTTCTGTACAGAACAATCAGGAAGTAGGTATGAAAGTCTGGCTTGGATCCTTCTGCTATTCTACCATGCTCTAGGGTCTGATACACCCGAGGCTGCAGCCTCTGGGGCCACAGAGGAAGACCAGACAACATGAGGTACTTCACAAAGGACAGCAAGAGCTAGCTACCCTCAGGAGGCAGAGATCAAGAAGCAAGCAGATGGCATGTGAACCCTTCTCAAATTGGGACAGCCATTGAGGATGGCGGGAAAGCACAAATCTCAACAAGGCCTTCAACTGAGTTTATGTGGAAGGAATGAGGGCCATTTCTTCTTCAGGAACAATGGATGCTCAAAGACATATATAACACTTCTGTTACCAAAATTATGTTCCACTACACACATGTGAACTTGACCATTGTGGTGTTCGCACTCATTTTAAGTACCTAGGTTCGAGTGCAGGCCCTCAGAACTGGCCTCTTGATCCCTGTCTACCCTAGATGTTCTAGCTGTGCTTTCTGTCACTGTGATGGAACACTTACCAAAATCAACTTTGGGAAGAAAGGATTAAATTGGCTTGCAGGTTATAATTCATCATCATCATCATCATCAAGACAGGAGGTTGTAGCTGAAACAGTGGGCAATGCTTGCTGGCTTGCTCTCTATGGATGGCTCAGCTTTCTTACATAACCTATGCTCACCTGTCTGGGTATGGCTCTGCTCATAGTGAGATGGACACTCTGGTATCAATTAGTAATTGAGAAAACATCCCACAGACATGTTCATAGGTCAACATGCTGGAGGCAAGTCCTCAGCTGAGGACTCCCTCCTTCCAGATGACTAGTTGACCAGCACACCAATTCACCAGAGACTGAACCATGACAAGGAGAGAAACAGGAAAGAAGGTAGTGGGACCCAGGGGCATCTGTGGAAGTCTAGGCTGGAAATAAGATGTGGAAAATGGAAGGTCAGAGGAGTTTTCTCTGAAGTCCCTGTATAGACAGAGTCCCTGTCTCATCACTTACGGAGGTCACAGGCATCACTGTCAGGACAAGTCAGAAGCAGGAAACATGCATGCCTATGATTATGTGATGCAATAGAAGAACTGGATGCTGGCTTTGCAGGGAACCTGAGAAAGATAAGAACAAAACATTTCTGTGCATAGTCATGTAAGAACTGTACTCCATGAAGATGGCAATGAAACGCCCATTCTCCTTGACATTTGAGCTGATGATCATTGCCACCTTGAACTAAAGGTGTGACATTCATTTCTGGCCTGGTTCCTTTGGAGACATTACAATCTATTCTCCTGACCACCCCCCCTCTCTAACATCTCTAGGTATGTTTTCCATTCCTTCTGATCCAGTTATTCCCTGTTATAAATCTTTTACACCCAAGGGGATGACAAGCCATGATGATCTAGCATTTACCATACACCTTGAGGTCTCTGAGTGAAAAGTACTGTAAAAGTGAAAATTGATTTTAGAGTCACCATCATTCCTGGTGCCAAGCAGGGCAAATCATTCTCTTCTCCTCTCCATTTGTAAGGATTCAAACTTCCCCAAACCCTTCCCTGGAAACATCAGAGAAGGAATGTGTTCACCCTTTCTTTGGCAGCCCCTAGCACATACTAAATGTTCCATACATTTTGGTGACAGGTTACATAATCACATAACAGGGTCCTCACTCCTAAAAGCATCATGACATCATTCTCAGGGCCATCTTTCCTAGTGTTTCCAATCCAACTAAACTAAAATGTCAAAAACTGGGAAGTAGGGTTGCTGAGATGGCTCAGAGGTTAAGAGCACTTGCTGCTCTTGTAGAGGCCCTGGGTTCAGTTCCCAGAACCCACATGATCACTCACAATCATCTGTAACTCCTGTTATGGGGAATCTAGTGCCCTCTTCTGGCCGCCACAGACTCTACACACACAGTACACATAAACTCATGCAAGCAAATATACACACACATAAAAATGTTAGATAGATATGGTGATATATGACCAGCAAACCAGGAGATAGAGGCAGGTGGGATATAGTTCTGTGACTCTGAGGCCAACCTGGTCTACAAAGGTCTACAAAGTGAGTCTCTCTCTCTCTCTCTCTCTCTCTCTCTCTCTCTCTCTCTCTCTCTCTCTCTCTCTCTTTCTGCCTCCCTTTCCCTCCCTCTCTCCCTCCCTTTTTTTCTCTCTCTCTCATACCCCACACAACAAATAATAGATGAATATATTTTTTAAAGATTAGAAGTTTTCCTTATTTATGACTTAGAAAAAAACTAAATAGTAAATAAAAAGGAAAATTTTTTTAAAATGGATTAATCTCATGAGTAAAGAAAAAAAGAGATGCCTACCGCAGCAGATCATATAGTAGGTGCTAGATGTCCATTTATGAGTGTGCACGGTGTCAAGCAACAGGCTCTTTGTGTTTGTAGTAATAGAAAGTTAATTAGATAGGGAACATGGAAACAGATTGACCCAGTAGAGTCCAGAGAAAGCCACATCCCAGCCTCCACTGAAGGACAGGCATGGTCAGCCAGCTTCCAAGGCTGAAAGATCCTAGGTACACAGCCTCATTGCCTCTGACTTCCACAGCTCCACAATAAGCCCTAAGTATTATAGCCATAGCTTGTCACCACCTGGAGAGGCTGCCTCCAAAGTGACCCCAAGTACAGACCCCAAGACTTAGGAAAGGCCTGCTTGGGCAAGTTTGTAGAAAGTGTTCATCCAGGACCACAAGTGTGGCCAATGTGGTGGCCAATACTCACTCTTAGTCACAGTTTGAAGCAGTTTCTTGTTAAGTATGAAAGAGTAGTCAAGGCAGAGAAGTTGCTATGGATGCAATCCCCAAAGAGAAGGATTAATACGAGGATCAAGGAAGGCATTAAAAGCAGCCCACAAAAAGGCAACATGGCTATGAAGAACTAGACACATTTTTACCTGATATTCCGGTCACCACAGATGGGTTAGGAAATGTTGATGACTCTTGTGTCTCTTGCCATTTGGAAACTGCTGCAAATGCTACCTGGATAATAGCAAGACTCCAAACTCAGTCTGGTCCCCAGACAGCCTTAGTGATGCAGCAGGGACCCCCTCCTGCCTTCTTCAGACATCTGGATACATGAGGAGTGTGTTTGTGCCCATAAAGCCCTTCCACACACACAGCTCTCAGGCTCCGTCAGCAATGAGAGAAAGACGTGTTTAGTAAGGGAGAGCAGAAGCTACAGATGCAGGGACACAGTCAAGAGTGTCCTGAGGTTGGGGCTGGACAGACGGCTCAGTGGTTAAGAACAATGAGTACTCTTCCAGAGGAACCAGGTTCAATTCCCAGCACCCACATGACAGCTCACAACTGTCTGTAACTCTAACTTCAGGGCAAAACACCACTGTACATAAAATAAAAATAAATAAATAGAGTGTCCTGAGGCATCGGCATACGAGACAGAGGTAACAGATTTACATCTGGCCCAGGTACATCTAGGTTCCCTTTGGTCCTGGAATACCCAGCCTTTCTTGAACTCAAAGCACAGTCCCCAAGGCACACTAAGGTGATTTGAGGTGGCTTCATAGTCTTGCCATGGAGCCCCCTCCCCCGCACCATGTGTATGTCTCCCCCCCCCCCTTCCTCCTTTTCTTCTCTCGTTATTGCTCTGATCCTTATACCACTTGACCTGGACAGGTGGGAAGATGAATGAACTAACAGGTGTTGCTCCATTAGGAGACAAACAAATTTTCCACCTTCTATGATACAGGAGAGTCTGCTGACATCCCGGCCCCCACCAATACCTTCAGAATGTACATAAAACCTCCATGACTAGCATCACGAGATGAAGTCTGAGAAGCATGGGTCCCACGGTGATTAACCAGATTTTATAGGCAATGTTTCAAACAAGCGCTGGGCTGTGTCTTCAGCTACTGTCATTAGGATTTCATTAGGTTCTCTGATAAATAATGCAGGTTCTAATGATGCATTTCCTCTTTTTAAAAAAACCCACAATGGAAACTCCATTTCATAAAGCAAAGAAGAACAATGGCTTCTGTTTAATTTTTATTACTTTCAAATTAATCTGTAAGGTTTTAAGAAGTGAATGCCAACTGGGGTGGGGGCAAAGAAAAGGAAAATGTTTACCTGTTTAAAAGGTGAAATCATGCCTGACTGGGTAGAGAATGGATATAGGTCAATAGTCAGCATGGAAGCCCCACCTTCCTCTACAGAGCCCTTTCCAGACCACAAAAGGAAAGTGGTCCTGCCAAATTAAAACTCTCCATAACAATAAAACCTGATTTAATGCAGTCATTATTTTTCCATTAAATCTGAATATCATCTAATGCATGGATGTTATTTTAGACCTGCTACACTAATGCAAATCTAACATTCCTTATAAATCAGACTTAAATGTTCCATCAGCTGTCATTACTGCTATTGACAATCACAGTGCCTCATCCCCAAGGGCACCGTCCCCTCAACCCCTGCCTCCAGACATAGGAGAAAGGAATCGAGATGCTTTTAATTTCCAGGGGAGAGCTGCTTGCTGAAGTACAGACAGAGTCAGTAACACCCTGGAGCTCTCTGCTTAATTTGGTTCAACTACACATAAGCCACATGAGGTTGGGAACAATCTGGAGGCTGGCATTTAAAATGCCAGGGAACTAGAAACCTTGTGGACTTAAACTAGAGGAAGCTGAGACTGGGGATTGATTCCATTGGAGAAAATATGTATATGGAAGAGCTAAAAAAATGAACAGGAGACAGTAAAAGCCAAAGACTAGGAATGCTAGGCAGCCCTTACCACTCCTTGGCTGGAGGAGAGATGAGTAAGTGATACAGGAAATTATGGGCAGGTGACGCTAGGACGGTGTGAGAATTACACCAAATTTTCACGGACTCAGAAAAAAATATCAGCAGATAAAATGCTGCTTATGCCACAAAGCAGAAACATTTCCTGCCTGTCCTTTCCTGCTATCTGACCATCTACCTGTTGGCCAAAGGCGCAAGAAGATAACTGATGTCAGAGTCTAAGAAATGGAGACACACTTGTCCCTGAGATAAGAGGCAAGCAGAAGGGTGTGACCATAGACAGCTATGTTCCTGTAGCTTTGAGTTTATAGGTACAGCCTTACAATGTGGAGCCTCTCATTACATATGTAATTCTTTACATCATATGAGCAGGAGTGGGGGCTATTTATGTGAGCAGAGTTACTTACGTCACACCATGGAGGAATATCACACATTCATACCCACAGCAACCACTAACTGTCCATAGCCCCGAACCCTCATCCACCCACCACAGCATTAGCAGATACGGACTGGTGAAAGTCTTATGCAGGTAGCTACTGCAGCTGTGCATTCACGTGTACAACAACCATATCACCAGCAGATAAAAATAAAAATAAAAAAAAAAACAATCATTGCATGGCACTTTCCCATTCTTTGGCTCCAAGTATTTTTTCCACGAGACTTGGAGAGAATAATGCAGATGTCCTGTTTATGGATAAACACTCAGCAGTTGTTTATCTCAGCATTTCATCTTCTTGTCCTCTGCATCGGGAGGAGAGGAAGCTCAGGAACTGTGGTTGATATGTAAAATGAAGAAAAAAATTTCAAAAAAAAATATTAACAGCTCATCTGACCAAGACTGAAAACAATTGTTGATGACTATAAATGTTAATATTAGGCTAGTGAGATGACTCAGCAGGTGGTACGCCACTGTGCAAGCCTGTCGACCTGAGTTCAATCCCCGGAGCCCACCTTAAGGTGGAAGAAAACAACTAGCTCCACGAAACTGTCCTCTTACTTCTGTATGTGCACTGTGGCATGCATACACATGCACGACACTCACATGCACACACACGATAATAACATACAATTTTGATACCATATATAGTTTGCAAACGACAACAGCAAATTCTCCTTCAGTCATGGATTTGACAAGGCTTAGAGTGACTCCTTTGGAGTGTGGCTAAAATCTAATCAGAAAGTGGTGAGCTGCCCCCATCATGGTCATGCCACTGCTGCACCAATGGACACATCTCACCGGGTGTTACTGTGTGCAGCATTCACAGCCGAGTAAGTCCGCTGATGGCTTTCCTCCACCAGAGCCTGCACAACACGTTCTGGAATACAAAAACTACTTAGCAGCGGGGAAGCTCAGCTCAGGCTTATTTCTCGACCTCCTCCAACCCAAATACATAAATATAATTTCTGTCTAAACATATGTTTCTTTCTTCTGTACCTTCAAAAGATATTTTGTTGTATATACATTAGAATGAATAGATGGTCACTGGATTAAGATTCAACATTTTAAATTATTACTTTATAAATGTAAGTTTAATTTTCTTTGATAATTTGTTCATTTTTTTCTTTCTAGCTTTTCTTTTCCCTTTGTTGATTCAAGTATAAAGTTTTCTTTGCTTCATCCCACTTGGAGTTTATCAGTCTACCTAAAATTAAGGATTAGTGTTCAACAAATCCTGAACCCCTGTGCCATACCAGAGTTTGAATGCTGTAGCTCTTCGTTCTCTCTCTTACATCCTTCTGCATTCCCACTGAAATTACATTAAATCTTATTTTTGCATTTCCCTCCCCTTGTTTTTCATGGTAACATTCAGAATTCCTCTGGCTGTTTCAGCTCAGCTCATGTATTCTCTCTTGAACCATGTGTTATATAACATTAAACCATCTGATGCCTTTTGAACATCAATTGTGATTTTTTTTTTTAATTTTTTTGTTTTGTTTTATTTCTGGTCCTGAAAGCTGCATTTGGCACAGCCAAGGGCTTCGATGCTCAGACCCATAAGGATTGGCAAAGCACTACCCCAACCTACCTACAGAGACTTCCTACCCAGCCTTGCTAACACCTCCCACTGTACTCTTCATAGTACAAGCACTGAGGGTATGGGCTGCTTACCTAGATGATGCAGCCCCATCAGAATGGCACAGCTTACCCTATACCAGCTTGTCTAATCAAGTGTGAGTGTGCCTGTCCTTTCTACATTCTGTTGACATGCCAGTCAGGTTTTCAGGACCACACCATACTAGATGCGGCACTTTGTGTGCTAGTCATCTTTACATTTGTTTTGTGCCTGGTGCAAAGTCTGCCATAGAGTAAACACACAATTAAAAGTTCTTGTGGTGGAAGTTCTTATTTGAAAAAAGTATATACATCACACACACACACACACACACACACACACACACACACACACACACACACACGGGTGTAGGAACTGAATGAATCACACATGCTTGCTGGAGACACCTTATCCTGAAGCCCTGGCAGGAAAGGAAGCCTCCATCCTGGGACCTGCAGGGTTCTTGGGCCATGACTTGTGCAGATTCATTCTGCCATTTTTTTTCTCAGGAAACCTTTCAAACTTCCAAGGGCTTAGGCTAGTCATCCATGTTGACACCTTCTGCGTTCAGTTCCATGGGGATGCTCTGAAGGGATAGGCTACCTATCTGCTTGGACGGAAGGACAGAAAATTGAAACCATGCTATTACATGACTGAAAGGTTCAGTAGCTCATGTTGAGACTGTGTAATTCATTGACTTAGTAAATGGCAGTGATATGTAGAGGGTGGGGCAGGAGAAAGGAGGGTCAGGAGAGCCAGACAGTGGGGGGAGCAGCCAACAGAGCATCATTCCTGCATCCATTCCAAAAACCTTGGTGCTCTGCAGATCAGCTTCTCCACTGAATGGAGGAAGAGGAAAGGCAAAAGAGAGAAAATCTGCTGATCACACGGGAATCACTACACAGTCAGAAGTTTCTCCGTCTTGCCCAGCTGGTGCCATAGCCATTTAGTCTCAAATAATCACACAAAGGCTTATATTAATTATAAACTGTTTGCTCTATGGCTCAAGCTTATTACTTGCTAATTCTTACTCTTGAATTAACCCGTGATCCTTGTCCATGTTTAGTCACATGGCTTGGTACCTTTTCTCAGTGCAGCATTCTCATCTTCCTTCTTCTGAGTCTGACTGGTGTCTCTGCTCTTCCTCTTCTCAGAATTCCCCTCTTCTGGTCACGCTGCCTATACTTCCTGCCTGTCTAGCTTCTGGCCAACTAGCGTGTTATTAAACCAATATGTACAATAACAGATATTTATAGTGTACAAGAGCCTAGTCCCACAGCACCATTATATTAGGTCACCAGTTTGAAACCTCTTCTTCTGAGGTACTCTATAAAGCTACTTCTTATAAATACCTCACCTCTGCAAGACACTTGAAGCCCACTTGACTGTAGTGCAACTACAAGATTGTTGTAGGCAAATACCTGACTAACCATCCCAAGAGAGGGGCCTCGCTAAAGTTTTACAGAAGTTGCTGAAGTATCACTCAGCCCCAGGGCAGGCTCATTTCAAAGCAGAGGTGATAGGTCCCCAAAGGTGAGCACGCTCCAGACATCTAGGGCAGCTTTAAGTTCTCTGTGGAACATTTTACTCCTATCCATGACATCGCCAGTGCACTGAGCCTCAGGTGTCTGCTGTGGTGAGCAGTTCTGTTACACTTAAAAAAATAAAAATAAAAGTTTTCCCATTCTCCATCTCACTTCCAATACTCTAACTTCTAGAAATCACTCTCAACTAGCCTTCCTGTTCAGACTCTGCTTTTACAGGCCAGATTAACAGTCCTCTGTGGAGGACTTCTACAGAGGTGCTAATGCAAGGTATCATACCCAAAAGGTAAACAGATGGAGCAGAGAGAATGTGAGGTGAGGTAGCAATGAAAAGCCAAAAGAGGAGAACAGGGCAATCATGAACAGAGTTATCTCTAGAATGAGGCCCTGTAGGAGATCATCTGGGTAATGTCTGGGCTAAGTTAAGACAGAGAGCATGCTGCTTACAGGATCAGGGCATCTGCAGAATGCTGGCTGCAGGTAGATGGAAAGGGTGAATATACAGCTAGACTTTGCTCTGACAACCTCTGCTTAGCAATGCAAATGCTGATGCAGAGGCCACTCTGTGACCTCTCCCTTGGCCTCTCAAAGTGGGGCAATGGGGGTTGGGATGCACAGAGTCCCAGACAGCTGAGGAGAAAGAATGTCAGCATATACTGAGGTCTGAGAAATGAGGCTGCTGGGAAAGAGCAGAGTGGACAAGTCATCAAGGTCATAGCCAGAGAGGAACAGCAGAAGAATAGAAGAGAGGACCAGGCTAGGTATGTCCAGACTTTCTGCAGAGTGCTCAGTACTGCCCTGAGAACCTGACTATGAAGCTTAGGTTTTCCAAACTATGTTGAGCTCATTGGGAGAAGGAACCTACATTTACCTGCTCTTTTACCTTCAGGAGCTCCACTGCCCTACAAAAATCTTTCTAATTTTTTGTACGACCAGGGGAGTAAGACATGTGCTCAACATCAAGTCCTGACACCCACACACACAGCAATTCAATCTTCTCTTGCTCCGGCCACTTGTCAATGGAAGCTGGAAAGATACAGGAAGTGAGGGCATATTCGTTTGGCATTGCTTCTAGGACTACATCAAGCTCCTCTCTGACATCTCCACTGGCACTTTGGTCAGTCCTGCTAAGTATCTGCAGTTGGGTGAGCTCATCCATCCCCATTGTTCCCATTAGGCATCACTGCTCCCATCATGCTGCGCCTGTAATCCCCCAGGAGCAGCTTGGACACTAGACGCTTGCTTCCAGCACCAGGGCTATTTTCACCGCCTCTGGAAGTACTGATATCATCAAAGCGTGTGCTATTTGGATTAAAGGGACAACAGCCCGTTATTTATTTTCCATTCAATTAGTATGTACAGATGCTCTGACTTATAACATGATTTTGTTCTAATAAACTCAACATAAATTAACAATATCCTATTTCACAAAAGTGCATCTAAGGGGCAGAGCAGAGGGTTCAGTTGGTAAAGGGCTTGCAGTATAAGCACTAAGACCTGAGTTCAGATCTTCAGAGCCCATGAACTTGCCTGTAATCCCAGGCTGAGGAGGCGGAGACCTAACGATTCCTACAGTTTACAGACCAGGTTCAGTAAGAAACATTGTCTCAAAAGAAAAGATGGTGAGTGATAAGACACCAAATGTCAGACTCTGGGTTCCACATATACATGCACACACATGCTTGTGCACCAGCACACATAGACACACAAATACATACACAGGTTTCTATCACTAGGACATGATATCTGAGATATGTAGAAGGAAATCAGGAACTGTATATGTGTGTGAGTTGTAGCAGAATGTAAAAGCTGAGAGGGGCGTGGTCACTGAAAAGGAAATTTAGACAACACTTAGAGAGAGACAAGACATAGGCGCAGGCGTTCTTTTTGTATAGAGTTTTTGTGAAGGGGTGGGGCTTTTAGTTTGTGGCGGTAGAGCTCTGGGCCGGCGGCGAGTAGTTAACTGTCATTGTCTTCTCCTAAATTCTAAAAGTTACTTCATGCTTCCAACTTTAGGTATATATTTTCCTTCTCAGGTCTTGACGATGTTAAAATTAAATAGTTAAAGTTGTTATTACTTCACATTCCAACAAAGACACTCAAGTCTTATAACTCTATTGTTTAAGATAAACAGCCTTAAAGCAATCCCTATACATTTTCTCGTATCAACATTTTAGATATTAAATTACACTTTATAGTTGTTGTTTGTTAACAATAGTTTGACCTCACTTATGTTAATATCTTCCTCTTTCCCAGACACTGTCTTATGATGATCCCTATAGTATGTAGTTTTATACCTAGTTTAAAACCTTCCTATTTAGACAAAACGGGGAGATGTAGGGGGAAATCAGGAACTGTACATGTGTGCAAGTTACAGCAGAACGCAAAAGCTGAGAGGGGCGTGGTCACTGAAAATGAAATTCAGACAACACCTAGAGAGAGACAAGACACAGGTGCAGGCGTTCTGTTCTCTCGTACAGAGCTCTCGCGAAGGGGCGGGGCTTCCAGTTCGCAGCGGCAGAGCTCCAGGCCGGCGGCAAGAGAGTGCGACAACTTAACTTTCTCCTAAAACCTTCTCTATTTTATAAATAATTCTCACAAAATAAACCTCACTTAAAACATATCTCACAACAAATTTTTACCGCGATAGAGATACACAGCCTACAAAGAAGAAACATTAGTTTGGAATGATGGCTTCAGAGGTGCCAGATCTTGATGACATGGTTGTGTTACTTTTGGCAAAACATCATGGATGCAGTTGTGACAGAGGAAACCCAAGCAACTCGTGTTGGCCAGGAAGCTGAAGAAGAAGGAGCCAGTGTCTCAGTATAACCTTGCAGGGCATGCTTAATGCTTCATTCCTTCAATAAGTCCTCACCTCCCAATACCACTGTTAGCTAAGATCCAAGGCACTAAGATCTGAGTATTTAGAAGACAAGACAGAAGACCAGTGATGTAAATTCATGCCAGATACCTCCTGCCAATTCTTGTGCACCATATGAGAATCTGAATTTTACCTCATATACATCCAGTTTATCCCTTTCAAACTATTCCAGAGCTGCAATGTCTCACATGGGTGTTAGCAAAGCAAATTCAACTCATATCTACCTCACGAGCATTTGGAATACAGAAATTCAGTTCTTAGGAACTGTGTCCTGCTGTTGTTGTACAAAAACAACAGCTCAAATCCTAGATTCTATGCCTGACATGACCGCCAAGCAATTCGGAGAAGCATTGCCACTCCTACTCTTTCAAGAAGGCTTTGTTTTCCCAGCAGGTAGGCGGACTGGCATTAGAAGAAGAACATTAGAGAACCTATGTATTTGCAAGTGAATCTCATTTTAACATTGATTTCCATTATGTCGACAGTCTCCCCAAATTTCTGTTCTTAGTGCCTATTACAATACTGTTCAGACAAGGAGTGAAAGTTTCCTGAGGGTCAGCTGCCCACCTGACATGGACAGTCAGTCTAACAAAGCTCCACTTGACATGGACAGTCAGTCTAACAAAGCTCCAAGCTCTAACTCCTCTGAAACAACCCAAGGCCCACTCCACAGACAACCTTCAGCTCCTCAGTTCTACCAGAAATTTGGAGATGAGGTCAATATGGGCAGAGACATGCCAAACCAAGGCTGTTTGCTTCAGGACATGTGCAAACCCTAAGAATGACTCAAAAAGTACCAGAGGGCACGTGAGATCCCTGGCTAAAGGACCAGGTTTGTCCATCTAGGAAAGCAGAAAGATTCAACAGATACCCGGAATTTGAGCACAGACTGGATTGAAGTGGAATGCAGGCTTCACTCTGGTGCCAGGTCCCACCCAACCTTTCCAACGGTTCTTGGTATAGAGGAGTGTGGACTGAGAAAAGTCAGAGATAGAAAAACAGAGAACAGAAAATAGAGTGGAGAGGCCTGTCAGTCAATACTGAATCCTGGAGTTTATTTCTCAGGTTCTTTTTCTACTCAATGTAAGGATTCCTGGCACACAATGTAGTGAATCCAACATGGAGCTGAGTGAAGTAAGAATTCCTGGTATGAAGCAGCCACGTGGTAAAGCCAACACGGTACACACAAAGCAGGCCGTGTATAGAGGACACGCCCCTAGGCATGGATACATGAATCCGTGCTCACCCATTCTCTTAAGGCAGGTGCCATATGGCATTCATTCTCTCTCTGCTCTTCCCCCCCCCCCTCCCCACCCCCCACCTCCCCCTCTTCTTTTTCTTTCTCCTCCCCCGCTTTTCTCCAGGTACCCACTTGGTAACTCCCTTGAATAAACTCTTGTATGGCATTTGGTAGTGTTGGTTTCCACACACAAAACCAACACTCAAAACCAGGGGACCCAAAAAGTCCACTCTTCTCTCCAAGACACCATGGTTCAAAGTACAAAGTACAGATAAGTATAAATGACTCTACCTCTTTAATTCTTAAAACACCCAGTAGACATGCCTTAGGTAAAAGCATCCACATTATACAGTCTTTAGAACAAGACATCTAGTGAGCACACCTTTGGTCAGACATCAAAACAAGCTCAAATTCTCTGACCTTGCGTCAAAATAGAAACCAACCACAAGCTGGAACCTTTGTGGGCTCCCACAAATTCTCCCTTTTTTATATTTTTAAAGGTCCCCCAACCCAGACCTCTCAGATGACTGGGTCTGCTGCTTATGGTCAAGTAACTCAGTTTATTTCAGAGCCTGTACCTTAGTTTGGAAAATAATCACCTGTCAGCTGAGGAGGACTGGCCATATGTTAGGACAGACTGGTAAACTGTTCTGTAAAGAACTGAGGATGCATGGTCAGCCTCTGGCATGGCTATTCATCTATACAACTATATAAAACATCCACAGGGTGCGATAATGCTCTTGTACACTGTAAAGATTTGTCACTCATATTAGTTTAATAAAACACTGATTGGTCAGTAGCCAGGCAGGAAGTACAGGCAAGATGATCAGACTAGAATTCTGAGAAGTAGAGGAGCAGAGACACAGTGGCCAGTCAGACACAGAGAAAGCAAGATGAGAATGCTGCACTAAGCAAAGGTACCAAGCCACATGGCTAAACATAAATAAGAATAATGGGTTAATTTAAGTGTAAGAGCTAGATAGCAATGTGTCTGAATTACTGGTTCAACAATTAAGCCTCTGATTATCTGAGAAGTGGCTGCTGGGTATTTGAGAGATTCTGGCCTGGACACACACTTCCGACAATGCCACAGGCTGTATGTAAATGAATGGGTGACTAAGAGTGAATCTGTGTTCTAATAAAATGTTATTGATGCAACCTGGAAACTCACTGGCAGTGACCTCCAGACCACAGTCTGCTGAGTCTCATGGAGACTATGTTGAGTCCCTGGTCTGGGAGGAGTATTGGTTCCAGGCCTGCTTATTCTCAACCCTGGGGCCATCTGTGCCTTCTTTGAGTCACAGGGAACTGACTCACGCAAATTACATTTTCCAATCCTCTTAGCCAGAAGACTGAAAGTAGAGTTAGCCAATGAGAGACAGAGGCAGGAGTTTGGACCTCCAGGAGCTCTTTGTACAGCCGGCTATCCTGATAGGCACAGTCCCTCTGCCCACAGGCCCGTTCCCAGCTCCTGCTGGGTAGTCTGGCATCTGGACCCTGGGAACATTATGCCTTCCTTCCTTCCTCCCTCTCTCTAGGTTGCAGGCAGTTGCAGTCTTGGCTCTCCACACCCTTGCTGGCTGCCCTCTTCTCTAGTGTCCCCCACAATTCAGTTATACCTGCGCTATCACCTTGAGCTCAATTATTTTCAAAACTGGACCTGACTGGACGATATAGTTCTCCATGTGTAATTGTTGTTCTTAATTGATTGTTCTTAACACTCTGGATATATTTAATTTTATCAGATAGTGTTTCTGCATTGTTTGTAAACCAGTTCTTACACAGTGCCTACAAGGAGAAATGTAGATTTATTAAGTTCGTAAGGAACACCTACTAGATACTCTTCTAGGCCCTGGTAACACAAAGTATGCTGTCCCATAAAGTAGACGGTGACTTAATTCGCCACCCAATCCGTCCCTTTCATACTACACACAAGTTGGAAAGGTCCCACCAACAAGCCTGGGTAACATTTATTGGAAATGCTGTTTGTGCCAGGCTGTCCTCTAAGTGTTTTAAATATTAATAATTTAACTTACTTAACTCACATAATAGCCCAGTGAGATAGGCATCCTCATTGTCTCATCTTAAAAATGAAAAACTGATGAACTGAGGTAAAAGAATGTGTCCAGAAACATCACCAGCAAGTGGTGGAGCTAGGATTTGAACAGAGGCTACAGAGACTACTCTTCATGTACCATGAGTGGTCAAGGCCACGACAAGAACTATATTCTCCAGTTCTAATTATATACTCCAAGCATTAGAGACTTGGCAGCCCCTTGTTAGAATAACTGAAAAGAAAGCCACAGAAAAAAATAACAAAAAGTCATTATATGTCTCCTTATGGCTTTCGTGGACTCAACAGAAGAATGTAAAAGTCAATATGGAAGCCGCTACACCAGCCATAAAAAAACACTTGCAAACAGTCCAAAAGCCGACAGACACCAGGAAATCCATAAAATCAGATTTCAGTGGTGGGTAATGATCTAGTTAGAGCTTTTAAAAAATATTTTAAGCTGATAATGCTTTTTTTTTTCAAATAAAAGCTTTTGGGGAAGGCATTCTCCTGGCATATATAACAGTTGACAGACAAGAGTGGCCTTCCTCTTTAGGACTGGGCAGACTATTCTAGAAGCCTCCTCTTTGTGCTCAGTCTCCAGTTCTTAGAAGCTCCTTGACAAGTCTCCCCAGAGGCCTGTTTGAAAAGTATCATGCTAACTCACTTCAGGCTCTCTGAACAGCTGAAAGGCAATGGGACTAACCTAAGGTCATGAAGGGAATTACGGTCAGTGTCAAGGTCAAAGGCAAGGTTCTGGGACTTTTCACATGGCAGCAATGACAGGAACCGAAATGGAGCAGGTTTTCTGCAACCCTGCTGGAGTAGTCCCACTTCTGAGGATCTGACCATTGTAGTTAAAGCAGCGTGAGCTAAGTGGAGAGAAAGCAGCTATCAGATCTACCTGGGGCAACATTTGAAACTGCTCAGCAAGAAGTATTTCCTAGAATGTCAAAGGCTCAGACTGCTGAGAGCAGTCAACCAGGTTGTTGATGCAAATCTGTCCTCAGGCTTGCTGCTCATGGGCCTTTTATGGCATGGCAGTGGGGTTCCAAGTACATTTGAGCCTAGAATCACAGAGGACCCATGGGCTTCCACACTGCAGTGGCTTTTACACATTACATGTTTCTCTCAGGCAGTCTCTTAATGTAACCAGCAAACTCCAGCTGCCACTTAGCTGCATGGGGTTTACAGATCTCAGCATGGGAAAGGAAAATCCTGGAAACCCCACCTTAGAGACAGCCCTTTAAGCCTAGGAAGTCAGAGGCTTAGAGACAGATACCTGCTTACTAAGCAGGAGGAGTGGTGGGTATAGAAGCCCAGTGGTAGATAAGGTTCATTAGCCTTGCTGGGCAGTGTCTACTATCTAGAGAGGCACATTTCAGGTCAACCTTCAGAGAACATCACTAAAAGTCAAGATATCTCAAACTACCCCTGTGTTTCACATCTGCAAACAGGGTCCAGTTGTTCAGATTTCCTCTTCTGAATACATTCTGCAGCGAGCAAAGTGAGGTCCACTTATCTGCTTACTGCTCCTTTTCTCTGGCTGGTTTTCTTTTTTGCAAGTAAACACCAATCGAAAATTCAGAAGTTGTGATCCAATTACCATCAAGCCAAGTCTTACAAAGACACGGTTCTGACAATTTTCAGTTGATGGATTAGATAGTCGTTATTTCATTCTAGCTTTTAACAGCTTTTCAACCTAACCTTCGTTCCAGTGTTCTTCCCACTCGAGGATGACAGGGAAAATTAGATGCAGCCCATGCACTTACTGCTGCTGCTTTTATAGAGACCCTGAGTACCTAACATTTGCAAGGTTATTGGCTTGCTTTGCGTTTTCTTCCACTGAACTCTTTTTCAAGTTCCAGGAAATTGGTGAAGTTGGTGTTGTAAAGGAAAAAAAAAGTCAGTGTCCTCAATTGTTATCTCTTGTGTTAGGATGTCATCCCATGGACATGACCAGACTTGGCCATGTGTCCAGAATCACTCATTTACTGTGTTTCTGATGCTTCTACTTCATTTTGTCAAAAGGCTTTATAAAGTCACAAGACTCACAAGTAACTGCACTCAGCCTAGGACACCAAGGCTCTACCCCACCTGACTTTAGACCCACGGAGCTCAGAATTCCCCTTTTAAAAGGATGTTAAGCTACACCCAGACCTGCCTGTCTGTCACCCAAACCCTGGAGATCTGAGGCAGGAAGAAACATGAGACCAAGGCCAGTATGAGCTACAAAGCAAGTTCAAGGCTGGCTTGTTCTATAAAGTACATATGAGATCCTGTCAATAATAATAATAGTACAGATAATAGTGTTAGGATGGGGAAAACTTTCTATTCTAATTCCATTGTGTAATTACTATGATATAAAGGAAACTTGTCCTTCATAATCACCTCCCTGAACAGCATTCTAGTTTAATCACCTGTTCACATACCACTAAGCAGCAAACTGATTAGTCTACTGTGCTACTGTGTTTGAAATTTCTCATGTGAGGTTTTGGGGTGTGTGTGTGTGTGTGTGTGTGTGTGTGTGTGTGTGTGTGTGTGTGTGCTTCAATGTGTGTTCAGATGCATATAGAGGTCAGGGACAAACCTGAATGTCATTACTTAGTTCCCTAAACCATGGGTTTTTGTTGTTGTTTGTTTGTAAACAGATTTCTCAACCTGAAGCTCACCAAGAAGGCCAGACTGGACAGTAGGTTCCAGAAATCTAGTGGCCTCCACCTCACCAGGTCTGGGATTGAACCCACACCTCCAGACCCATTTCATGTGGGCTCTGGAGATCAAACTCAGGTCTTCATACTTACAAAGCAAACACTTTACCCCCTGAGCCAACTGCCCAGCCCTGCTTTTAATTTCATACTGAAATAACAGTTCGTTTTCTATAAGTTATTAAATAAAAGACAAATAGGAGATGCCTCAGAAGGAAGTAGTCTAGAACAGTACTGCTCCATGTTGCTGCCACCTGTAGCTACTGAGCGCTGACAGAACTGACCAAACTAGGAGGAGCTGAACGAAAATTTACACAGAATTTGGAAAAGATACATGACGTTGGGTGCCACGAGCAGCCGTAATGTCTCTTCTGCCAAAGATAAGAGAAAGGGCTCCTTTTGGTAGATGGGAATCAGTTTCACAAGTTCCAGAGGAGTGATAGATTTCTGTCTGACTGCCAGGATCTTCCTGGAGTTGAGGTCGAGCTCATTTCTGGATATTTGGACTACCATTGGTGAGAAGTTACTGCAGGACAGACAAACTGAAGTTTACCTTGGTAAATTTTTTTCTTGAATTGATTTAGGTTTTTGTTTTGTTTTGTTTTGCTCTCATTTTTAAGAGATACTCTTATGTAGCCCAGGGTCACCTTGATGTATCAGTCGCCTCCTGTCTTAACCTTCCAAAGCTGGGATTACCAGAGTGTGTCACCAAGCCTGGTTGTGGCAGATCCCTAATGACTTTTCTTACAGGTTCTTAGGGTTAACTTTTCATGAGTCTCCTAGCTTGTGAAAAAGTTCACTTTTATATCACCTGAGAATATTCTTTTCCTCAAAATTCCTTCTTAAGGCATTTACTTTTCACCCTATTTTTTATAACTTTCTGAAAACCTTCTTCTGTATCTAAATAAGGAGACTGGCTGAGGCAAGAACAGGCGAGCTTTATATAGCACTTTGAACTTCCATCAAGAAATGGAGGTTAGAGAGATGGTTAAGAGTGTAGAGTACTTTCTTACGAATGACCTGAACATCAATCCCCAACACCTACGTCAGGTGGCTCATCAATGACCTATAACTCCAGCTCCGTGAGATCCAACATCTCTGGTCCTTACAAGACACCTGCGCTTGTGAACACACACACACACACACACACACATACACACACACACTACACACACATGACTTTAAAATCATTTTAAGCATAGTAATAAGGCATCATCTGTATTTATTATTTGGTAGTTTGAGTTTCTTTGACCCTCTGAAGAAACCTCGTATTCACAGGGCACCAGGCTGGATTCTCATACCTCTCTGGCCTTGCTCTCACCCTCCTGCTCTTCGTGCTGTTTGCTGGAGTGTGGCTTTCTGCAGATGCAATATGAACAGTAAAGGGCTGTTAAAGGAGCAATGTGGACACAGGGCTGAGCATCTGGTGGAGGACATGGAATTGTCACACAGTTGCTCAGCATATTCTAGAATCCCACATGTAGTTTCCTGAAGCTTATGCCTAGATGTTCCTGCTGTAATAGGAAAGTCATGGTCATACTTGGTCTATTCCAAAATTCAGTGAAATGCCTGTGGCAGAAAAATCTATACAAAGAATCTATACAGGGAAACCCCAACCTTGGGTGTGGACACTGGCCAGAGGTCCTATAACTGTGTGGCTAGCTCAAAAGAGGCTAGGACAAAAACTGCTAACTGGTCATGTAACCCAGCCCATTCTCAGTGGCTGCCTAAAGAGGAGACACTTCTGCATGGTGGGAGGCATTGCTGGTCCTGGATGAGGCTTTTAAGCAACATCCACACACCTGGCTATGGAGTTTCAACAGAAGCACAACTGGGAGATTTCAAAAGTCAAAAAACACAATAGAAGGCAAATTGCCCCTGCAGTCTAGAAGAATAAGGATAGAAAAGCAGGGCCCAGGGATTTCTTGTCCAGGCCAGTGACTCACTGTTCCGTGGAGAGAAGAGATGGGGCAGCTATTGTTTGCAGGGCATAAATCAGGAGTTACAAAACCTGGGATTGTCACCAAAGAGCCCATTGTTAGAAAGCACTACAAAAGAGTAGTGTCCACTCCTACAGTTGACAGAAAAGCCCCAGCAGGAGCTGCTGTCTTGTCAGCCTCATAGAATTCTCTGACTTCTGCATGCTGGTCAAGGGGAAAGGCGAATTCCCATGGTGGTGTCCTGTGGCCCAAGGAGGCTTTCTGTGTTGACCTGCATGTCAGGAGCTCTTCTAGAAACTCTCTGTTTCTTACCAGGCTCTACTTGTCTAAACCAGTTTGTGTTACATGAGGAGAAATAGTGTGATTCCCTCTGAGCACCTGCACCTGCATACACACCTGCACCTGCATACACACCTGCATCTACACACACACCTGCACCTGCATACATACCTGCATCTGCACATGCACACATTTATGCATAGTGGCTTTGGCCTCAAACTCCGAGGTAGTGGAGAGCATTTTCAAAACCAGCTACTTTCTGAGAAAAAGTTGTTGTTGCTGCTGCTGTTTTAATAAGAACAACCAGCTTTCTTATTCTCACACTGATGTGCAATGGCAGATACTTTGGGAAGCTTCCTAATAATGAGCAACATGTTAGAAATGGGGTAAAAGAAAGATTTAAAAATATATAAATCTGCACTAGTTGTTAGGAACAACAATGTCTCCAGCAATGGGTCACCTAGGGAAGTGCTGGTGGCCATGTCAGAGGAACAGCTGGTGGCAACTGACTTCAGGAGATTGGCCCACTAGAATGCAAGGCACTGAGAGCTGAATCTCAGCCAGGAAAGGCCCCAACGGCTTCAGCTCTAAATTGATTCTTGATACTGCTGTGTTTGCATGTTTGCTGCTGCCATTTTACTCTGATATCTGGCCTGGTGTGAAGGGACATGAGGAGACCCCCACTGCCTTTAATGCACTGTGATTATCTCCTGAAAATATCCCATTCTAGGGGGTGTTTTTACCTGTGGATTATAATAAAGATGATTTCCTCTTACACTATACTGTTTAACTGAAGCAATAATTTCGTACAATAATAGTGTTAGCTTAAGAGAATTTTGATGATTGAGGAGTTTTTATAAATATAGTAAGCAATTATGATAGAAGTTAGTCTAACAAAAAAATTAATATAGGCAAAGGCAGACTATGATGCTTCCCCCACCCCTGATAAAACAGAGGCTGCAGAGGGTGGAAAATATAAACAAGGAAGCATATCATTCATCTAGTAGTTTCTCATGGAAAGCCATATAGACTGTGGCTTAGGTTAGTGATTGAGGAAAACAACCCAGCCCCAGGAGCTCAGATAACTCGTTATTTTTAATATTGAGAAATGTGTTTGCAGGTTCCAGTGTGCATCATAGCTAAAACAAAGCTTTAAATAATGAGTTAAGGTTAGATTAAGATGATGTTGAGGTAGAAAATCTTGCAGAACACTTTTAATAGTTAAACAAGGAACTCACTGACATCAGGGAACAGGAAAAATGACAGCCTGGCTATTGCAAGGTTAGCATACCTTGCTCGAACAGGTTGATGATCAAAGGTGATGATTAATTCCTTGTACCTATTTCTGACCTCAGCTTCCTGATATAAAAAAACTGTTGATGGATGAGTATTCACCCTGAGGATTTAAAGTAGAAATGACTGATTATTTTTCATATATAAAGTTTAGATTTGTGATTCTTTTAAAATTTCTTGTAAGATTACCTTTTGAGAGAAATAATGAAGTGATTGACCCTTTCTTTGTAATCTCAAAATGCAGCCTGCCAGAAAAAAAAAAAAGAAAAAGAAACTGGCTGAGAAGAATAACCTGCTTGTTTACATTATGTTAATTGGTAACAAGTGGCTAGGGCATGATTGTATGTGGGTTCTTAGGATAACTTGTTTTTCACCTATAATATGTAAAATGTTTAATCACGTAAGGGATGTGGAAAAGATTGTGATTTTATTGTATTCATTGTAATCATTCACTTAAAAAAACAAAATGTAGCTTCATTATGAATTTTATATTGCCTGAAAGATTTTACTGGAGTATATAAGCTATATGAGAAAAATAAATACATAAGCAAAGGAAAACACCAGGAAAGATGTAGAACAAAGACATCAAAAGAGACAGAAGGGAAACCTCAGGGTAGAAGAACAGAACAGAAAAGGAACAGAATAGAATAGCAGCAGAAAGAATGATAAAATTGAGAACTAAGCTTTAGGCCTCAGGAAAGTCCCCATGAGTCTGTCTGTCTGCCCAGCAGTGTGCCTGCTCAGCATCCTCTCTTCATTTTCTCTGACCTGCTGAAGGCTGCCATTCATCAGCACTCTAGAGAGCCTAACATGCTAGAGGTGTGTGTGTGTGTGTGTGTGTGTGTGTGTGTGTGAGAGAGAGAGAGAGAGAGAGAGAGAGAGAGAGAGAGAGAGAGAGAGAGTATGTAAAGAGTTTAAATAGAGATGTCCTATAACAAGGGGACAATGGCCCTGTTACACACCACAGACAAACAGAAAGCCCAGTGCCGGGAATGGGTTACCTCTTTTGGAGTTGTTGGCCAGTGGGGTCACATAGACCCCGAAACACTACAGGCTATTGCCAATGCTCTTGATGGATGGGCCTCTAGAACAGAGTAAGATTCTACCATTAAGCCTACATTTGCCTGTTCAGATGCTTTAGTAATGAGAATATTATGACTACATGTGGTTGTTGCCACCAAATAAATAAATATAATTTACAAAAATATTAAAAGCAGCGATGAGGTTGGCACTGTGCTGTGGACAGAAAGGAGGAGAGACAAAATTGTCTCTCCTGACATCACCAAGAGCGCTCTGCCTGAGAGACTCCCGCAAGCTGTTTGTGAGCTGATGCTCTGGACTGACTCTGCCCACGCGTGCACTGATCGCTGCTGGAGATTTTGGTGTCCTTCCCTAAGATAGCGGGACAATTTTCCTTTCCCCTAAGTTGAGCTGTCAAGTTTAAAACCACTGGTGTTTCTTCCTGAAGGGTCTAGATGCAGATCTGTCTCTTGAACTTGATGCTTAAGTTACATGGACCCCTTGAGCTCTGTGAGGGTCCGTGCGGGTGGAACAGGGACTCCATGGATGTGGAGCTGTTTGCAGCAGCTGGGCAGGGAGTAGTGCGCGGGGAAGCAGGGCACACAATACTGGGGAATGATGGTGCTGAAGTGAGCAGCCCCTTAGAACTAAACAAGGCTAAAGAAAGGCTAATGAACGAGTGGTTTTGCCTTTTATACCAAGTTCACTATGTCTTATTTTAACACATCATGTTAGTGTCTACAAATAAACAATGCCCAGCACAAACATCCCAAAAATTAACATTGCTTAAATTAATCTTCTTTTAAATATCATTGCATTTCCCTAAAACTCAAAAGCAAATGCAGAAACATGGAGTTTCAAGGTCAGTTGCCCCTGCGTGTCTCCAAGCTTTACAAATAAAAATCCATTATGCCATGTGTTTCAATATCATGCTCACTGTGTGGCTACAGCTCAATGACCTTCAAATGCAATATCTATTGTTGCTATCACTTTCATCTTTACCTGAGTGAAACAGAATCGATGTTCTTCATCCAGCAATTCCAATTAAGCCACTGGCAAGCTCTGCTGAACCTGCAAACTTTGGATTTATATTGAATTAATGAAAGCAGAAAGGACCTCCCACATTACATCCACGCATAATGCATCTGTGCGAAAGGAGATGTAATTACACTATTGCAGAGTCCTTGTAGTTGGTCAGCTGAAGCAAGGTGACAACCATGAATTGATCATGTGATTGTACTGAAAAATATCCTAGCCGCTGTTATAGACTTTACCACATTCAGATTAATTACCTAGAAGCTGGATGGTGCCAATGACTGGTAAAAAACATACATTTCAAGGATGTAATTTTGGAGAAAATAATTTAAATCAGCTTCTAGGTAGCATCAAAGACAGGTGCTTTGGATCAACAAGTCACTATTTAAATAAAACTTGAGTCTTAGTGTAACATTTACTTTCATATAGATAATCCAAGAAAAAATCATTTTTACACAGTTCATTATTTTACTATTGAGATTGTTCATCCCCAGAATATGGCATTTTCATTCCAATTACTCATCATTTTATAAATCATCATATATATGTAAAATTCAAGTTACATAATATATAAATAATCATATATAAAGGCAAATATATGTAGAATAAATATATATAAATGTCTCTTACATTTGTAATTTTTAAATTTGCATACATAGTATTTGGTTTCACTGTGGCATTTTCTATTTTTTAAAAATTTATTTATTTATTTATTTATTTTTATAGCATAAGTTCTTTTTTATCTACATATCTTCTTGTTCCAATTCACTTCCCCCTCCCGACGCCTCCTGGTCAGCCTTCGGCCTCCCTCCATCCCCTCCCCGGAAAGGGCAAGAGGTCCCAAGGTGGATCAGCTCAGCATCCATTCCAGACAAGTCCAATTTCCTCATCCTAATATCAAGAGTGAGTTAGGTGTTTCTCTGGAGGGAATGGGCTCCAAGGTGCCAGTTCATGCACAGAAACACAGTTTGATCCCTGTCCTTGAAGCTTCACATATATGTATAATAAAGATATATAATATAAATGTCTCTTACATTTGTAATTTTTACATTTGCATACATAGCATTGGGATTTTCAAACACTATTTGTTTAGTTAACTCTTATGCTCCCCTCTTCTGCCTCATGCCATTCATTTCCATCTACTCCCACAAGCCCCCCTTTTACTCTTGTGCTATATGCACCCACTGCCCCACACTCTTCTATATGCACCCACTGCCCCCACACCCTTCCATATGCACCCACT
>PVIH01020935.1:0-31046 GCA_004025045.1 Sigmodon hispidus | reverse complement strand
CTCTAGAACCACAGGTCACAGAGGTAGGTCTTCACTAAGTTGAATGCAGACGGATCTGAAGACATGGTCGTTGAGAAGCAGCTCATCCCTGTTGGATGTGGGGTTAAATGCATCACCATTCGTGGTCCCCTGAGCATTGAAGGGCCTGTAGCACTCCTGAGGACTTCTACTGTGGTACTCTCCTCTATCCAACTCAATCATGTTCAGTAATAATTATCACATCCTGGCTGGACAAAAACGGTGACAGAAGATACCCAGTGTCAACCTTTGCCCTACACACAAACACACACACACACAATGTGAAATTCTTGTAAAATCCATCAGACTGATTTTCAAAGGAGAAGTAAAAATGAAATCACCAGGAAAATTTGGAACTGAGAGTGGTAGGCAGGGCCACATGAGCTAGAAGGACAGGGAAACGTGATCATCATTCCTCTCCTCCCTGTCAGAATGGTTTGTTTTCCCTAATAGATTCATTTCTGTAAGCCACACAAGGAATAAGTTTAGCTCACACACTTCAGCTAAGAGGTAAAGCAATTTCAACTGTGTTGAACAGGGCTCTCCAGATGGCTCAGCGTTTGAGAGCACCTGCTGTTGTTGCAGAAGTTAGCCACCACCTCATCATGGATAGCTCACAACCACCTGTAACTCAAGCCCCAGGGGAACTGATCCCCTCTTTTGGCCTTCATGGGTACTGGCACGCACTTGGAATATGCTTACAAAGACTCAACAGGTACACACCCGTGAAAATGAATGTCAAATGTACCGAACACAGATTCTAAGGGTTCCTAAAAAAGATACAGTACAGGACAAGAGTAAGAGAATAGCTCGAGTTAGACAAACACACGGGTACATGCACAACTACTTGATGAAGCTGAAGCTTAAACCCTAAAGAGAACACTAAAATGCGCTCCTATAAACACCCATCTAAAATTCTGAAACTATAAATGCTTATGCAGATATTCGCTGATAAAATGTTTTTGACCCAAGATAAGGGCCGGTATCTTTCAACCAGTGTTGAATACAGACTGGAAATGAGTCTGGATGTCTTTGGGAAATGCCACAGCACCACTACAAGTTCAAACCCAACATGCTAGGATCTGTCTCTGCTGTGAGGACTCGTGTTTCACAGTTTAGCACATCAGAGCATGGAAGCATGAGATGTGCTCAGTAAGTCTGAGTGAACCTGTTGGGTTGGTTTACCTGTAAAGGCCCATTTGCAATGGAATCGGCTCTGTGACCCTCATGAACAAATGAAAGCACGCAGAGACAAAAAAAATCAATCTCACCGATATTTATTTCTTCCTGAAATAAGTAAAGTAACATTCACTTTGGGGGAGTGACAGAGAACCAAAGAAGCCAATCGTAAAATCAAATGACATTTGCTTCCAAAATGTAACTGCCACTGCTGGGGAGAATGTATCTCCCTTGCTGTCAGGGGCCGGAGGATCCACACTTAACTGCTGCTACTCACAGAACTTTTTCGGGTTCATTTAATGGTTAACAGAGTGCGGTCTTATTTCTAACAAAGTAAAGAGAAAGAAGCTGCACTGACTACTGCTAACATCCTCTTAGCAGGGATCCTCTAAGTGAGCTTCAGATGGTTTCTTCAGAGCGGTTGAGGACCAGGGATTGAAGGTATGTTTCAACAACGGACACATCTTGCTCTTGCTGTTGAAAACGGAGAGTTAGGAATCATTATTCCATCTCTGCCTTTAGGAAGCCATCCCGAGACACATGGCATTACAGACACATTACATGACTTACAGTCTCCATGATAACTCTGTCCTGCGCCTTGGAGATTTCTTTCTTCACTTCACTTTCTTCACCGCCAATAAAAGCTTTGCGCTGTTTGCTCAAGTCCTTGGCTTTCTGAAACAAACAAACAACAAAAAACTCCACTTGAGCCTGAAGGCCCAGGCTTAGCTTGACACCTCAGCTCATTTCATTTTCAAAGAACCAACTGTGCATCTCCAAAGGACGCTTGTTATGAATTCAAAGAACTGAACTTTGTGGCTACTTCATGCACATCTAAATGGCCACTCCACAGAAAGTTCCAGTGCTGCGTTTTTAAGGCAGTATCTTAAGTATCTTGGGACAAGAACAGCTACGGCACTTATCTCAGAGAATGGGTGGAGGATCGGTTAAAAGTTCACACAGAGCAGACCTGGAAAACAACGAGGCACAGGCCCACGTTGGAGACTCCCAAGGTTTCCCAGCTGTCCATGGAATCTGATTTTCAGAGAGGAAGACACGGTGCACAATCCCATGACCCTTCAATCTAAGAAAAGCTCAAGTGGGGACTCAAACACCTCTGATCTCTCAAAGAACACTGCAGTGGTGGACATAGAGGTCAAAGAACTGTGTCACCGTCTGTCCAGAAATTGCCCCCAGGGCCCAGAGCAGCTTAGGAACAGATGACACGTACACTAGCTGAAAATAGGTATGGAAGGGGAACTTGCTGGGCTCATGACTGAAAAGGACACAAATGGTGACTTCAAGCAGTACAAACACAGGATTTCCTTAGGGCAGACAAGGCACAGTGAGCTTTCCGGGCATAGAGCAGAAGCAAGGCATGGACGGGGACCAGGATTCACTTCGGGGGAAGCTGGTGCGCTGGGGGAGGAGGGAAGACGGACAGAGGGAAGCAAGCAGCCAGTGAGGCTTGCAGGAGGATGTATGTATGGGTGCTGTGCAGAGGACACAGGAAACAGAGAATTAAGAAGGAAGGCCACTGGGCAATCTGGAAGAGGGAAAAGCCATGTTTCAGGACAACAGCCCCTCAGAGCCAGAGCCCAGGACTAGGAAAGGAGGGAAGCCTGAGTGGAGAAGCAGAGGGAGATCAAGAGAGTGAGAGAGGCAGAAGAACGGTGGGCAGAAGGGCAGAGACCACCTGGGAAGCCAGACAGGCCCAGTCACAAGACTCCCTCTGTGGTGCTGCTCACACTGAGCACTCACACTTAGAAACAAGCCTTCCTGGTCAGTTCTTCCAACCAGTTCCCAAGCAGTATTCAGCTGCATTAGAGCTGCATGTTCCCTTTTCTTAAGCTCATCCTAAAGGACTGGATGTATGTAGATGGCTCTCAAGGTCCTGAAAATTCAATTTTCCTTTTCTGTGTGCATGGGCGAGTGCAGGAGGGTGTGCCTATATGTGCACCTGAGCGTGCAGACCAGAGGTCATAGAAAACTCAAAGCGATTTCCTTCACATGTACACATCTGCAGGCATACATGTGCACTGCAGTGTGCCTGTGCCTTCCTGAACACAGGCTCACCACAATACTTTTTAAGGCAGGGTCTCTCACTAAACACAGGGTTTTCCGGTTTGGCTGTACTGGTGGTCCACAAGCCCCAGGGATCCACTCTTGTGTCTCTACCCTCAGCAACCTGAGGTTACAGGTACATGTCGCCTCGCCCTGAGTACAACATGGCTGCTAGTGATATTCACTAGGCTACTGCCTGGGGTACCGATGTTTCCTTAGCAAAGACAGACCTAGCTTCTTGCTAGCATCCTAAAAACACCCCATTTGCTACGACACACAAGCACTTTCCTTAAGGCACCCGAATCAGATTTGAGGGAAGGTATTTCGTAGTGTATTTTAATGAAAGCATCACAAAGAATTCCCATTGAAGGGCTGCTTCAACTCCTGGATACGTAGCGGTCACTGAGGACCTGGAGCTCCAGCAAGGGTACAATTATCAGCTTGCAGCTCTCAGTCCAAAGAGGGTTAGTCCTCTACCAGCTTTTTCATTCCCCACTTCTCCTGGGTAGACACTGAAATACATGACCACCAATACTCAAGAACAATGCTAATGTTGGAAGGCTACAAAACACTCAACATGAAAGAAAATAAAAGCTACCCTTCCCTGTCACTAATGTTCCCAACCTGTCCAACCAAAGCCAAAAGAATCCCCAGACTTTCTAATTTCCACCCAAATGTCTAACTAGAGGTCAATAAACTCATCACTGAGATGCAGTGTGTTCCTTTCGGAGCACATTTCCAGTCACCAGCTCCTTTGCTAGGACACTGTCCCGAACACTGTTTCCCAAGTTAAACAAAACTTAGCATTTCTCCTGTGTGTGGGAAAAACATTCCAAAGGGAATGTGACCACGGTTTTCAAAACTAATTACTTCTCCCACAAACTGAGAAAGGGCCCATCTGTCTTTGGCTTTTACAGACACGTGGTGTGACATAAATGGGTGTGTTCTGTTAACATGCACAATCTACCAGACCTTCAAAAACGTGTCACATAAATCTTTAGCGTGTTCAATCTTGGTTTCATGATCCTCTACAGCTTTCTGTAAAATCTTCATCTGCTGCTGAGTTATAAGCTGAAAGAGAGCAAATCAAGGGCAAAATGTCAGGAAAGCCGAACACCCAACCCTGCTGCTTACAGGAATTGCTTCCCATGACATTTTGTGTTCTGACATTCAGGAACAAGTTTGAACACATGCCCTACAATGTCAAAAGCAACATTACAGTCTGAGCAGTCACAGAGTGAGGTAGTCTGTCAAGCCTGTGAAAAAGCCCTACCAAATAATTATTCATTTTGAAATTAGCACAAGGCCCACCTAATCTGTGAATTCCCATCTCACCAAAATTAAGTACAAAACATTCTAATGTGTTTCATAGGGTATTGTTTAATACAACGAGGACACAGATTAGCTTCCAAGGAAACCCTTCTCTCCAAAAAAAAAAAAAAAAAAGTTTTGACCTAAGCTTCTCTCATCAATCCGTCATTGTCATTCCCCAGATTGTGACATTCCATCAGCTACATCATCCACCCAATAAGAACGGCAAGGGAAGACAAATAGCAAACATGCACCAGCTCCTGCCGTCGCCAAGTATTCCACAACGGCATGTCAAAAATGCAACCACTCAATACACAAAGTCTAGAAATGTAGGGATTCTTCATAGGTCTGCTTTCACTCCTAGGAAACTGAGGCAGGGAGGTTAATTATTTTCCAGAGTTTTCAGACCGAGCAAGAGTCAGGACTATGATGGCTGCAACACAATCAAGTGGGGTCCAGAGAACATGCTCCTCACTGCCAGACTGGAATATGTCTCCTTCTCCCTCAGATTCTAGGCTTTGTTCCCCACCTTTGGAAATCAGCACCTTTGGGAGTCTCCATCAGGATGACAGAATCCTCAAAGACAGCACTACTTGGTAACAATGAACACCTACCTCTGAATGCTAGGCCTCTGCCTACTGCCTACTCTGCCACAGCCACACTGACTGTTCTCAGCCTGCATCCCTCATCACTGTGTCAGAAGGCTACCTGGGACCCCCATTCCCACCCTATCACTTACTGTTTGGCATCTGCCCTGTGTGGATCACAAAGGGTCCCCTTCTGAGCTTACAAGCCCATAGCTTCTCCTGAACTCTCCAGGCCGTGCTAGCTCCTAACCTATGACCACATCACCCCTCCACAATAAAAAAGTAAGCTAGAGAGGATAGCCAACCAGACTAGAGAGGATAGTCTCTCCAGGCCCCACATCCATCACCACCCTCCTGGTCTCCCTAGCTTCCTGTCTTGTTCTGTTCCTTTCCCTCATGACTTGCTGCACTTTGGAAATGGACACAGCAGATCTATTCCAGCCAAGAGCCACACTCACTGTGAGGTTTTCTTCTTGCTCCTTTGCTCTCCCTGCCTCGTCTAGCCACTTCTGATACAGGGACTCAAACATCTGGCAGTGTATGGAATGAAGCTCCCGCCTGTAAAACATAGTAACAAATATTGAGCACTGCTATCCTACTGTATGAGGGTGAGGCAATCATTCTCTCTCACACACACACACACACACACACACACACACACACACACAGAGAGACAGAGACAGAGAGAGAGACTGACTCATCATTTTGAAGCAAGAGCTAGGAGCAAAAGAGAAAGGGGGCATGAATTAAATGATCTCTTGAGAGGCAGAAATGTGACTCCCATCCCAGAAGAATTTTGTCTTCATTTGCTACCATCGACATCATTTTGCATGTCTTCCTTCTCCAACACCAAGGATGCTCTGATGCATAAGTTTCCCAAGATTGCATTTCTGGCTTAAAATTAGACTCATCTTCCCTTCCTCTCATGGAGTAACCGATAGGTTCTGAGAGCCCAAGTCCATGTTGTGAAGGCAAGTACCCTTCGTTGTATGGGAATTACATACACAAAAGAAAGAGAGCGCTGATGGTACCTCCTAATAGGTACAGTTCTGTAGACACTTAGAAGACTGGCATTCCTTACAGGATATTATCTGTATTGTCATCTGACAGGGAGAAACAAAACTGTTCTCTTGCGTCTTGCAGCTAACACATCTCAGCCTCGGAAAAGGGGCGTCCCGCCAGCCATGAATAGGTCTAACTCATTGAGAAAATTTAGTGCCAAGTAGGTTCCATTCTGCTACGTGCAGGGTCGCAATGGCAGGCAGGACTTTGGAAGGAAGAGTAAAACCTGTACAGGTTTCCTTCACAGAGGGTCCCAGCTTTACCTTGACTTCTGCTGGGTTTTGAAAATACTCTGGAGGTTCTCTTTCAGGCTTTTGAAAGAAGCATTTATATCCTTTTCAAACTGCTTCCTCTTTGCGAGAAGAGACCGGGTAATGTCACCTAGTTGAGAAAGAAAATGGGATCCCTTTAAATCATCCCTGACACATCACCTACACAGGAATGGGCGTATCTACAGATCTAGTGTCCGTTTTGCCCTCTGTTGCATTTTTATTTTTATTTCTTTTTAGTGTTAGACGAGGTCTTGCATAGCCCAGGCTGGCCTCAAACCCGAAAGGTAAGTGAGGGGCGACCTCCCGTTCCTGATTCTCCTGCCTCCACTTCCTAAGTGCAAGGAATACAGGTGTGGGGTCATCGTGCTTTCATGAGTGACCACCACTGACAAACCATTTTCTGGACACCTCAAAATCTAAGCAGTTCGTCTGTACCAGAAAGAGCAATACTGCCAGACATCCTTGCTTGTATGAACTGACTAAATACACTGGCTAAGAACTGACAAAGCCGCTCTAGTAATGCTGTTTCAGGGCCACCTGTACAAGGGAATAAAAGCATCCTTCAGCATTCCCTGACAGGCTCATAAATGTGTACGGCCCAAAAGCTGTTTTGCCATGCCCTCCTCTGGCAGGAATTCTTGGAAGAGAGCAACTTGAGAAAGCCAGACTTAATTCAGAGGGTGAGAAACAGCCGTCAAATGTGACATACCACTAGTGCAGTGAGGTGAAAAGCAAGAGATTAATCTGCTTGCCCATCATCTCTAGTAACACTCTTCAGCAATGCAAGAGGGAGGAAACTCTCCCCACCACCTCACCGACACCTACAACATCCTCCTGCTCAGAGCGGCTAGCTAAGAGTTAAGCTAAAGGTACCCCCTGAAGGACACATGGCAATTTACTCTTCAATAAACAAACAAACAAACAAACAAACAAACAAACAAACACAAAACACCTCTGAGTGACAGAACTGTAACAGATTCCTGTTGTTGGCTGGTGACCATGTTCTCACCATGCATAAGTTGCAGGGTTGGAAAGAAAGCTTGGGGACTAGCAACATCTGTTCAAACACACCTTTGAAATCCTGTATCCTCTTCTCAACAGGCTCCCTGTGGAAAATGCATGCAGAAATCATTAACTGAGGACAAACACCCTAAGTGTGTTTTGAAGGAAAGAGGAGGCATGCAATTTTGCAGAGACTAGCACTTATGTGGGGGCAAAGTCAGATGTTCCTGTCTTTGAGTCCTTACTTTTATTTGTTTTATCCATTTTTTCTTTGTGAAGTGAACCAATGAGTTCACTGCAGATACATATGGGCACATGAATAAGGGTGACTCACCTGAGCATGGTTGACTCAAAGTCAGCCTTATCCTCAGGAAACCAACCTCAGGCTGGGTGTTGGATGAATCATGAAAACTGCATCCCAGGTGTTCACTGCCCAACTACAGGCAGCTCCAGGGAAATGTCTCCTCTCCTCAGGCAGTGACTTTGTGTTATATTGCAACAGTGTAGGAGTTTTCATACTAAATGTTTACTGGAATCTATTCACTGTATGGCAGCGATGGGTTGCATAAAGGTGTACTCACCCATCTGTCCTGGACTCCAGCCATATTCATATCACCTAGACAGTGTCTCTTCAAACTTTCATGCCATGGGACCATCTTCAACCTCCAGGGTTGACCTCTACTCCTCAGACCTTCCCCTCTATTGGGCATTGCCTGCCTCTCCCTGGTCTCCCTTCTGAGTGTGGGTTATGTCATTTTATGAACCTATTTATAATCCAGGATCCTCAAACAAGACAAAACAGGTGACTGCCTGTAGTCTCTTTGGTGCTGACTTATTTCACCCAACACCAAACTCTCCATTTCCAGCAAAGGGCAGAGTTTTCTTTGTATGCATGCATAAACCCACACTGAAACTACCTCTTGGGACAAACCAAAGTTCCTTTAAGACATCACCTGGCCTCTTGCACGCCTGATCCCGAGGAACAGCTGCCCATCTCATTGTTGTCAACTGCTGGATTATTTGCTGCATTGAAAAGAAAGGAAGAAACCTTTGCAAATGAAGTGTGCTGTTCTCACCATCACACATGGGAAAGGGCTTCACTCTAGGGTTGGCTGAGCCTGTGGCCAATAACAGTTATTAAAGTAGTTTTCCAGGAACACATGCTCCCCCCTCCAACGACCCCCCCAAACACAGGTGAAATTCAGCTCAGCCAGAGTCTGGGGACAGTAGTACATGTATTTGTACAAGCCTTTCAAGGAAATTCACCATGACTCATGGGCTACTACTGTGGAGGCATGTTGGCCAGGAGCAACTGCTCTCTCTGTGAGCCTTGCAACTCTACCATGGGATGAGAACGTCAGGTGGGGACAGAAACCCAGAGCATGCTCGGGAATCACACCTCTGCACCCTAACCTCCACCCTGTCCCCAGGGAATGACCTGATTAGTACCAGGCCACCCCTGTGCTGTGCCCCACCTGTCAAGGAGTAGTAAAATGTCCCCTCAGTTAATTAAGCCCAGCCCTATATGCCCCATATTATCAGGTGTTACCAGGGCTGACTGCATCTGGGTTCTGTAAGTCATCTGATGGGGGATTCTGATCAATCCTTGGGCGCTTGGCACTTCTCTCCATGTCTTTCTGTTCCTTGGTTGACATGCCCGGGGGCTTTGCTGGGCTGGGCAGGACTCCTGAAATGTTGGAGAAGAATTTCAATGCCAGCAATGGAAACAGGGACCAGGATTCCACAGGCTGTGGCCATGTGTCCTGTCACTTGCTGTGCTGGAGCAAAGAGGAGGCCGGAGGATGACACAGATATCCCACCACATCCAATCACATCCTGTTCCCCTTTTCTGACTGACCACAGAGCTCTCCACAGCCTTGTAGTCCCCCAATCTCACCCTTTGTGCTGATTTGTTGCTCCCAGGATAGGACAAGCTTGGACTGGCACCCAAACCAAGTAACCCAATACTGGTGTCTAATCACAAACACCAACCCACCGATGGCCAATGCGGTCACTGGAACCAAGTTGGGGCACTTCATGCTTGAGCCACCCTGCACACTCAGGTGAAATCCCTACCCACTCTCACTCTGGATGTGTCAGAAGCAACTCGGGGACTCAGGCATCCCGGAAAGACCCAAAGAATACACAGGAGGCAAATGTAGAGATTCCCCAATGTACTCACCCACAATGGCACACAGTCTGTTAAGAAGGCATGAGGTCTCTGTGCTCACAGACAAGCACTGTGAGAACTAGGAATGTGAAGCACACAGGCTTGTCTCTTCAACAGAAATTTCGGATGTGTCTATCTGCTTCCAACCAGAAGGCTGGGAGTGGATGCTGTTAACAGCCTAGCAATCTGTGCTGTCTGCAGGGCCAGGCTACACCTGGCTCTCCCAGATTATTGTGTTTATCCCAGTTGCTCCCTCCCTAGACCTTCATCTTTGGCTTGGTTTCTCAGTCAATACAGCCCATCCTTAGGGGAGATGTCCTGTGGTGATATATTGTATCTAATAAAGATTGCCTGAAGACCAGAGGAGTCAGTCCCACAGGGAGTGCCAGAGATCTGCCCGGATCTCTGTGAGTGAGTTCAAGGCCAAACAGAGCCAGGCAGTGGTGGCACACACCTTAATCCCAGCACTTGGGACCCCATGCCTCTGCTCCCAGTACCTGGGCAACACACACGCCTTTAACCTTAGTACTAGGATGTTTGAACCAGGAAGTGATATGGCTGGGCAGAGGAAGGTTTATAAGGCAGGAAGAGACAGAGTTTGCCCCTTCCAATCCGGCCTGTGCTTGCCTTTGCTTCACCTATGCAGTCTGAGGATTCCTGGAGACAGGATCTACCCTTTTCCGCCTGAGGAATTGGCTAGCTGGGAAGCGGCTGTGGCTTGTTGCTCTGTCTCTCTGATCTTCAGGCAATTTTTATTTGATAGGTCACCATGACGTCTCATGAAGGTTAGAGCCTCGTGACCTCAACACTACCTGTATGACTGAAGGCACACCAGATGCTAGGTCCCTAAGCTATAGAACCCATCTTCATGATAACGGTCGCATGTATATTGCCAGAGAGTTTCCATGTAGGTAGGCCTTAACCTTCTTTTTGTATGTGGGACGGAGATAACTGTTACCAGGAACCTTTTTTCAATAACTGTCCTTAAATATGTCTAAAACAAACTGCCCAGGGTCAGACTGTAAAAGGTTGAACCAACGCATGCTAAATAATAAATAACTAAGGTGTGTTGAAACAGATTTCTTTCTTGCCATGGCATTTGTAGGGAGCCCCATGATGGTCCACACCCCTCTGTGATAAAGTAAGTGCAGCCCCCAGGGCCCTTCTATTTGAACCTGGACTTCACGTCACAGGCCAAGCTTGGATCTTACGTGCACAATCCTAATCTTTTCCCCCCACACACTCTGACGCAATTTCCCTAACACTGCGCTTGATGGAAGCACCCTTTAATAACCAGTCACCCACAAAAACAATCCTATCCCAGGCACCTCTCCTCAGAAACCTCTTTCTCTTTAGAGGAAGGTAATACCTAGCCACTGTCTTCCTTGACAAGCATGCTTTCTGATTGGCTGGAACAGCACCTATGCATGAGAAAGGGCCAGCACATGGGCCCAGATCATGCACATGCATAAGGAGTGTGAGTGTGTGTTTGTTGAGTGTGTGCCTGTGTGCGTGCAGGTGTGTTGCGGGTGTGTGGTGTCAAGGCATGCGTGGTAGTTAGGAGGCACAGACTAGGGATGAGCACCCGGTAGGTGAATATGCATCATTCTGTCTCTGTATGAGACCCTTCAGCAAGTTTATATACCTGAGACTGGCCCAGCAGGCACAGCTGCTTGTGGTGGGCCAAGCATCCATCTTGGTTGAGGCCGACCTGGCACAGATGAATGGGTGGCCTGGGAGGATCTTGCAAACTCATGAGCTGGGGCTAGGAGGTGCTCTTGCAACGAATGGGTCCAACAGTCACACATGCCTGGCTAGGGGGCCAGCAGTTGCCATGCATCAAAGGGCCCAGCAGACATCCCAAAGGGTGAGGCACGCCCAGTGTTGAGACCAAAGAACACACAAGGTGAAATGGGGAACTTCCACCTTCTCCCCTATCCCTCACCCTGTTCTCCACACACTTCCTAGTACCTGCAGAGCCTGGGATTCTGTCTAGTCCCTTGCAGATGGAAGATGACGGGAATCACCCCAACCAGATCCTTGACACCCCGTGATGTCATTCTGTGCCTCCACCAAGCACTGTGGATGCAGGCTGACTCTTGATTTTGTAACCACCAGAACCTCACCAACAGGGACCCACTCAGAGTAGGTGACCATGCTTCAACATTCCCGAGAGCCTTCTTCCCCTCAGAGGCTTGTCCCACATGAGCAGGTCCCACTTCCCTAAATGGAATGATTTTTGATTAGGTGGAGCAGCATGCAGGATGGCGTGAGCCTGCTCCAAGGTGCTAAAGGATGAGACTCATCCAGTAATTGAACAAGTGTGGTGACTTGGACTTGCAGGTGTACATGACTGAGCTGGAAGGGACTGGACTTCCTTCACCAGAACACATGCTGCCCTGCCCACTTCTCCAGGACCCTGGGGTCTGGCCCTCACAAAGCTTTCCCAGATCTGCCCCTGCCCCCTGCCCCCTGCCCCCTACTGCTTGCAGTCTGATGCAGAACTGAGGCTCCAGACATAACCTCAAGGGCTACCCTGGGCCCTAAAAACTACTCACTCATACAGGTGGACCTGCTTCACCACCCTCCCGAGACCCTCCTTCCACTGGAGGGTGGTCACACCTAGTTAGTCCTCACTTCCTGAACTATCAAGGGAGGGGAACTGGACAGAGCGCACATGCACACACACCCCTTTTCAGCATGCCTGCCTGTCTAGCTCTCGCCCCTGGACATCAATCTCGAAAATACCCTAGGAGTACAAAAAGTGCCTCCTGGAAGGTCCCAAGTCCCTCCCCCACTCCCCCAGCAGGCACTGGGACCCCATCAAAGCTTCCTCAGACTGCTCAATCTGGCTTCCTCCAGTCACGTTCGGAATCGTGGCTCTGGACATCATGGGCTATCCTGGGTCCCAATACCCCGTCACAAACCTAGGTGGACAGGATTCACAATGGTCCGCAGAGACCCTCCTTAGCAAAGCAGATGTGTCACACCTAGCTAGGCTGCCCAGAAAGTAAGCATCTCTGGATCTGGAAAAGCAAGCACAGCATGCACATATGTGTGACTGAGTGAGGGGGCAGGGATGGAAACTGTGTCTGAGTGAACTGAAACTGCCCAACTGAGGCCTAGAAAAGCCCAGAACACCCACAACCCTCTTTTAAATGGTCCCACCTGTGGAAATATAGGCCGGGGGGGGGAATGTTCTGGAGTATGCAGAGAAGGTCCCTAGAGGCTCCACCAGCACACATAGTGTCCTGCCCATTCCTCTCAGTCCCCATGGCCCTGACAAACTGTTTCCGATTCGATGGGGGAATTCAGGCTCCCGAAGTCACCTCATGGACTATCCTGGGTTCCAATACCTAGTCAGCCAGCTAGGAGAATATGTCTCACCAAAATCCCCCCAAACCACTCTTACCCTCAAGGGCAGTCACAGCCAGTGAGATCTCACTTTCGGAAGTATTCCACCTCAGAGGAAAACGTTTGCCCTTGTGTGAACCAGGCTGGCCCCCATCCTTGCTGAGGACAACCAACACTCAGGCATGCCTGACTTGGGTCTTGGGTTTGCGCATGCGCATCGCAGAAACCACTGTTTTAAGGACTGCAAGGGCCTGAACACCCGTACCCCTCTTTCAAAGAGGTCTACCTGTGAGCATGTAGACTTGGAGAACATCTGCACTTCCCAAAGACCTCAGAAAGGGTCATGTGGAAGATCCCTAGTGTTTCCTCGCGCACACGGGAGGCTGCCTCAATCCCCTCTGCTCAGTCCTTGTGTCCGTCCCTCACAAAGCTTTCCCAGACACTCTTCCTGGGGCCTAGGCCACTGTGTGTGGAATTCAGGAGACAGGGAATATCCTGGGTCCTAAACCTGCTCACTCACCTAGAAACCTAGGCCCGCAACCCTGCTTCGTGCCTCGAGCGTCCTCACAGCTAGTTAGTCCACACTTCCGGAAAATAGCCCGGGGGGGGGGGGGGGGAGAGTAAGGTCCGTGGGCGCATGCGTGCACCTGTCCAATCCTCTTCCGCACATAATCACGCATGCGTGGTAGGGAAATTGTGCTTTCAGGCCTGCGGGGGTCTGAGACTCCCGTACTCCTGCATTAACTATGCCCAACTGTGGACATGTGGGCCCGGATGCATGTCTCCTGTGCCCAAAGACTTCAGAAAGGGCCGTGTGGGCAGGACCCTAGTCCTTCTGCCAGCACGCACGCTGTCCTGCTGGCTCTTAGCTCTTCTCAGTCCTGCTTCTTTGTGTGCTTTGTGTCAAAGCTTTCCCCGCACAGCTCTTCAGTCCTTGTCCGCTTCACTGTAGAATTTAGGCTCTGGATGTCACCTCAGGGACTATCCTGGGTCCTGATACCTAGTCACTCAGCTGTGGGGACACAGCTCACCACAATTCCCAAGACCCTCTTTTTCCTGGGGTGCAGGGGTGGGGGTCCCAAGTCTGTCTCCCTTGAGGAGAGGGTTCTACCTGTGTGGAAGACCATGTCCGTGTATATGAGCCTGGCCAATGCTGGTCGCTGTTGAGGCCCACACTGTAATCATGCACACTTGATTTGGAGCGTTTGGTTGTACCTGCATAAACGGGAAGTTCACCTAGGAAGGGCTGGAAGACCCCGGAACACCTTCTGCTCCCTGTTTGCAATACTCCCACATGTGGAAGTGTGGACCTGTGCAAAACGGTGGGAGGACCCAAAGGGTACTGAAAGGGCCCGTGGAAGCTCCCTAGTCTCTGCAGGAGCATGCACGCTGTCCTGTCCACACCTTCTAGGGCCAATGAAAGTAACCCATCCTAGCTCTGAACACAGAGCTAGTGAAAGAAACCTACCCTGGATCTAAGACCCAAGCCAGTGAAATACTTTATATCCCTGAACCCAGAACTCAAAAGAAATGTTCCCTGACTCTGAAACCAGCACCAAAGAAACACACTTTGGCCCTGGAATCAAAGCCAGTGAAAGAAACGTGCCCTGGCCCTGAAATTAGAACCCCAAAGCCCCCCCCCAAAAAAAAAGCTGGTAAAAGAAACACACTTTGTCCCTGAAACCAAAAAAGAAAGAAAGAAAGATATCAGACCAATCTCCCGAGAAAGCTTACCCCTGCGCCCCCCCACCCAAGAAGCCCTATATAAGTTTTGAGCCCGCAGCTTTCTTCCCCTCCCCCCACCCCCCCACCCCCCGCCTCTTCTCTCACCCTTGGCTGAGGCAGCCACCCTCTCTGGTTTGAGTGATGACCTTCTTTCACTGTAGAAACAGCAGCGAGAGACCCTGGATGGAGCTGAGTTGTCATACTCCCTGAACAGAGAGCAGCCAGCAGCAGCACAGTGGAGAAGCAAAGCCTTCTGCAGGCCACTGTAGCAACTTTGACCCGGAGGCCCTCCCATGCTGAAGCAGAGCAGTTAACGCTGGAGAAGACTTTCCCTGAAGCAGGGCTGTAAACTGCTACCTAGGCCTACTGTGGCCTGTGGCGTTCATTGGCTGCAGACTGCCTGGATACCTTTTCTTCAAGCTGTAACTCTCAGAATTCATGGACTCCCGAATACCTGAATACTTTTCCATTCGAGCTGCAGTAGTCAGCATGCCTGGGCTCCTGACTGCCAGGATCTCTTTCCCTCGGGACTGCACAAATACCTACATTGGCCTCTCTAGAACAGCAGGCAAGCATGCATGAGACCAACTGAAGGTAATCCTAAGGGACACCCATGCAACAAGCATATGAGAATAACTTGGGGCTTGTAGTTTTTCATGCTTGACACATGTCTATGGTGTCTATGATTGTGCATGTGCATCGGGCCCCAGTAAACCCTTCCTGTCTAGGTATCACTCATGGCTGCTTCTCCGGAGGGCCCAGGTATCCAGTGAAGACTGCAAAAGTACACAAGGGACGGAAACAGGAGGCCCCTAGTCCCCTGCCCACTGTACAGTCTCATTCCCAGCCATTTTAGGCCTGCAGTATCCAGGGCCCCCTGTCATGTCTTCAGGAGCTTTGTCCGATCTAAAAAATAAGTGAGACTCCTTCCTGGCTGTCACTGTATTATTCATCTTGGGCTCTGACTCTTTATGGCCCTCCAGTCCTCTCCCAAGGACAGTGGACCTACAATGACCGTGTTTTGCCAACGTATCACCCGGGCATGCATGAAGCATGGGGGCTCAGAACACAGGTTTCATGATATCTGACCTTATGCAAGAAACATAGAATGACAGCAGTTAAATCAACCATCCTCCCCACTTGACTATTTAGGTAGGAAATTAAGAACTGCTGTTAAGCATAGAAGAATCCCAAGGCCTTGTTGCTGTGGGGATTTTCAATTGCCATATCTACTGTGGGGAGCATGCCTGTGTTCATCAGAATGAGAAATGTTACATCAGCCCACCACACAGTCATTCCACCCCTAGGTATGAGCCAATTCCTTGAATAGAAACATTTGAGCAAATACGGGCACACAAAAGCTCACAGCAGCCCTAGTCACACTGCTAAGTCCCAAATTACCCCCTCATGATGAAGAGATACACCAAGCATGGTACAAATGCACAACAACAGAACACTGTCCAGCCCTACAAAGGAATGCACTGCCACTCCATGAACATTGGGAGCATTTGAAGTGAGATGGATCAGACAAAAGGCACATTCTGTAATGATCCATGAGCAAAGTTGAAAAAACACGAAAGGGGTGAACTTTCCAAAATGGTGTCATCTAATCTGGTGAGCAAACATCCCACTACATGCAGGAATGGGTGTATGGAGTAGTAGGCATGCCTTGAGGTAGCTTAGAGGAACACAGATTCCTCTGTGCCTGTATGAATGTTGTGTGTGTGTTGATTTGAATGAGATATCCTCCACAGCTTGGTGCTTTTGAATACTTGTTTCCTAGTAGATGGTGCTGTTTGGGTTTGTTTGGGAGGTGTGACATTGCTGCAGGAATTATATCACTGTGGGTGGGCTTTGAAGTTTCCAAAGCCTCCTGCCATTTGAAGTTTGCTCTCTCTCCTTCCTGCTTGAGATTGGGACTTCTGTTTGTTTTTTTGTTTTTGTTTTTGTTTTGTTTTGTTTTTGTTTTTGTTTTTGTTTTTTTTTTTTTATGATGATGCTTCCACCTGAATTACTGCAGGCCCAACTTTCCCAATATTTCCTGTCAATTGGCCTAGAAGAACTTACTTACATCTGGAGAAACAATGTACCTGCTTTCCAAATTCTGGCAGCTGAAAAGGTGTCCACTCAGACCTAAGCCCTGCCTGATCTTTTTATATTAGAAGGCAGAACTGAACCTGTCATGTTTTGTCTTGCCTTGTCCCAGACCTTATGTGGTCAAAGTCCTTGCACCAAGGCCCTCTCCACCCTGGAATGGCAGCATCACCTTCTTTAGTGTGTGTGCATGCATAGTTTCTGTTCATGCGTGCAGCCGCAGGGGATGTCAGGGGAACTAGGTGACAGGGATGTAAGTGAACAGTCAGCCTCCTGGGTGGATTGGTACTTCCTGATTTCAACAGAGAACTGGCTACTAGGAGAGAACGTTTTTTTTTGTTTGTTCGTTCTCTCTCTCTCTCTCTCTCTCTCTCTCTCTCTCTCTCTCTCTCTATGACACGCTGGTTGCCATGACAACGGGGACAAGCCATTCTTTCCTGGTTACAGATACATTTGCGAAGGATACTCACAGACTGGAGAGGTGGAATCACTAGACAGACAAGCAGAGCGCTTAGGTAGGTGCCTGCAGCCTGCCTGAGTGATTATGAGCTGAGCCTGTGAGTGTGCCCCTGGAGTATGCTAGCTCTTTCACGGGACAAGAAAGGTTCTCACTACTACTGTTTGAAGGGAAGCCCCAACGCCTGGGTGCTCAGCTAGCCCTGTCTCTTTGTCCTCAGGTGACACCTCTTTGGAGCCAGCTTAACGGTTTCAGGCCCTGAAAGCATAGATCGACAACCCACGTAAAGGAATGCCTCATCTCTGTTTGGCTATGATTGTCACATGTTCTCTTGACAGAATGACGGTGTTCATGTGACAGCACTTTACCCGAGATAGTTGTGGCTTGTGTTGTCTGAGAGAGAGAAGCTGAAAGGCATCTAAGGAGGAGGTAAACGGGGATTGGGGGGTGGGGTGGGCGAGGACTGGCAGTTAGTTACCTTGGAGGATTGAAGCCAAGGTCTCCAGGTCTCTTGACCTGAGACCCGACATAGGAAGTCAGAAATGTGGCCGCCTCTAAACTGGCTACTAGTCGCAGCTAGGAAGACTGAGGTAAAAATCAGTGTGGTATGAACACCTGAGGAAGGGGCAGAGATTTTTTTTTTTCCCCTCAACAGGTATTAGTTTGCGTCTGGGTCTGAGTCTTTACTCCACTCACAGTTGGGTTAAGCATCAGCTGGGGATTACAGGATGTGCGGCTGGGGTTTCTCCCCGACCCACCAGCACACCCTCTGGGTCTCTCTGTGTATCTCTGCCCCTGTGTGTGAGCCCTATGCTTTGTACCCTTCTTGCACCCTCTCATCCGAATGTCCCCCATCTGTTTGTCTTACCACAGGGAGGGAAGCCACCTGAAAGTTCCCATCTGGAGAAAATAAGAATAGACGTCGCACACAGGGATTGTGTGCAAGTTCTTTATAGAAGGCCTTCCGGCACGGGGCCAAAGCCCGTGCTGAGACAGACATTCCAGGATTCCATCTCACACACTTCTCTGTGCACCTCTGGGGAAGACAGTGCTGTTTTCATCGGAAAGGTAACCAGCGAAGGTAGTACGCTGGAGGTGAGGCCCCAAAGGATGGATGGAGGCAGGTGGCAATGCTGCCAATATTTAAGCAGGCTGTAGAAAATGTTAAGGACTTTACTGTGTCCTGGAGCAATAGGCATGCACAGATGGAATACACACACTGGGGAGAGTGTGGCCTGATATGAGTGCAGACACTTCTCTTTATATGACTGAGTTATAGATGCTGCTTGGATGTCCTGGCTTGTGGGCTTGAACATACCATACCTCGGTATTCCCGGGTATGTTTTCTAGCTCAGGAAGTGTGCAAGGCAAGGCTGAGAACATCATGCTTGAGGGGAGCAGAAGCTTGTGCAGGCGTGCCTGGGGTGAAAGGCTGGCATTCTGTAAGTGTAACTCGGGCATCCATGGTTGTAACTCGGGCACCGAGTGAGGCGTGGGCTCTCTCGTGCCTGAGGCTTGGTGCCTGGATATGGGGACATAGTCCGTCTTGATGGTGCTCATGCCGTTTTGCTGGAGGGTGTGGGCTAGGAAGGTCCAGCAGAAGGCAGCCTGAAGTGACCGAGGCGCCTCTGTGTCCTCAGGAGACATCTGTGGCTCAGGACTCCAAGGGGCCTGGATCAGAGGAGGCCAACCCTGTGAGATCACACAGATTCCTGCAGGTCAGACTTCCCCATTTACTGTTGCATCACCCAGCAGGTGTGGCCTGGGGGCAGACCTAGACTCCCTTATGTAGATAGCCACTTTATGCGCTGTGAAATCAGGTTGGAAGTCAGTAAGACTTGAATGGGAAAACAGCAGAAGGGGGGCTGCACGTTTGCTCAGTGAATAGGGAGCTAGAATGTGCCGGTAGGTGTTTGTTTATGGGTACGGAGGGTGGGGGTGGGAGGACTGGGGGAATGATGTGAATATCGTTTGCCTCCCATATTTCTGTACGACTGGGCATTCTCATGATGGATAGGAACCGGAATCCCTGAGGGAGAGCTCGTTCGGTGTGCCTACACTCACAGAAGGGAGTCCCCAAGAACAGCAGTGTCCTTAGGAAGCTGTGTCAGGAGCCCGAGGCCACAGTGTTCTGCCTCACTGTGCCCGGTGGCATCCAGGTAATGACAGAAACCACCTGCATCCTGGCATGAATGGTGAGCAGCTGTGGCATGTGAGCCCTCCATGCATTGTGGTCCTTCAAAGTGTGTGGTCCTTCTCGGCAAGCGCTGAGGGGCTCTTTTGAGGATCAGACAGATGCCGGCCTTGTTTCCCTCATGCATGCATGCATGACATGCACACTGCTGGTAGGAAACCAGGGGCCCAAGGCAAGAGCAGTCAGGAAAGGAGTAGACCCCAAGACACACCTACTCACAGTGAGAAGAAAGAAATGAGATTCCACTGAGAAGCACAAGGGGAAGGGAACTGTGTGGAGAGGCAGAGCAATGAGGAACACGAGCAGGAGAGCTACACTACAGATGAGATTGAACACCACTTCCTGATTCAAAGCATGCCTCCTGGACTTTGGGATAGGCAAATGACCATCCATGTCATCCCATAGCTGCTTTGATTGCCTGTCTGTCTAAGACTCTGTGGATTAACATTAGGCACAGAGGTTGTGGGCAGGAGAGTTCTGTGGCCTGGTATCTATTGGTAGAACAGTGCCCATCACCGGCAGATATATGGGTGTTTAGGGTCTGCGGACCTGAGGTTGCAGCAGGAGGGTGGGCAGTTCCAATGGAGACACTTACCCTGTTGCTCTCCATCTGACACGACCAAGTCAGCCAATTAGTGAGCACTTCTCCACAAAGAAGTGCTTTCTTTTGGGGGCTCTCCTTTGTGCCAAGTGGACGCTTGATCCTATATCGAGGATCTGAACCAAAGTAAGGGCTGGGGAACTGGGGGTGGGGGAGGCCAGAAGCTGTGACAGTGACAGCAACCATCCTTACTTGCCCTGTTATGCAAATCACCAAGAAGATTTCCACACCCTCTTCCTCCTCAACCTGGTATCAGACTGGCGTGGAAGGCACAGGTGCACAAGGTGTCCACAGGCTTCCTGGGGTGGGACACAGTGGGATTACCTCCCTAGGAAACAGAGAGAGAGAAAGAGAGAGAGAGAGAGAGAGAGAGAGCGCGCGAGCAGTGAGGCTCCGCCTACCCCGAGGGAATCCCAGGGAGCCCCAAAGGTACTGAATGGGCAAGAAAATACACAAGCCAAGCCTTGTAAAGACACTCACCTCTCCAGGATTCCGTTCCACCACCCCAGCCTCAGGGTGGAGAACCCTGTGTTACACATCCGCTCTGGGTCCTTCCATATCTTCTCCTGCATGCACACTCACCTCTATTGAACATACTTTGTATACTCACTCCTCCCCTCACGTCATTGAGCTGTTGTTTCTGTGTCCACCAAAGGCTAATTCCTTCCTAACACAGCTCTGCTTCCCTCTCCCACACTACAGGATACGCCCACACCACCCTGAGCCAGGATGTCAGTTCAAGCTTGACTAACAGATTCTGGAGGGAGGATAGCACCACTGGCAGGGGAAGGCAGGCCACAGACGACCGGCAGCCTCAGTGCCCACCACAGCCAAGGGAGTCAGTCACCCTGTCACCATGGACTCTGCAGAGTATGTGCTCTGTGGCTGGAAGGGCCAGCTGTGGCCAGCAAGGGTGTTGTCCAGACCCAGGACCACAGCCCATAGTAAGAGGAGAGGGACATCTTTCCTGGAGGTCCAAATTCTTTCTGTGGGTGAGAAGACGAGAGTGAGGAGCACCGAGGTGAGGCCCCTAACCGAGTCTGAAATCGTAACCATCGCCTCCTTGGCAGGAAAGGAGTCACAGGGCAATGGCTCGCCAGGGCAGACCAGGGCATACAGAAAAGCCCTCAAGGTGGCACTGGGTGTTGTGGGCAAGGGAACCTGCGTGTATCAAGGCGGAAGGGCAGGTGGCCGAAGTACCAGCACAGCGGCTCCAAAGGTTCCCAAAGACCAGGCCAGCTCCAGCCCACGCCAGCGCCTGCACCTCCAAGGGCACAACCAGAAAGACCCAGGGCTCTCCCACAGGAGTCCTGGGAAGCGGGGCCGCCCAGGGCCGGTGCTGATGAACTCACAGAATGAGCCCGCGGTGCCAGCGGCAGGGGAAGCCCTGGCACACACTGCTGTTGGGTCCCATCACTTTGAAACGCATGGGAGCCCATTAAGAGGTACAGGAGTTTGGCCAAGTCCCTGCAAGCCACCAGCAGGAAATGCCTGTGATAATCCCTGCAAGAGAGAGCTGAGCACATCCAAGCTCAGGTCTGTGAGCACCCCGGCCTCGAGGGAGGGGGCCCGGGCTAAAAATGAACAGCAGGCTGCCTCCGGACCACCGAGGCATGCCTCTACCTCGCCCCAAGCTCTCAATCGGCAAGTAAGGTGTGGCGGCCTAGAGATCCGGGCTACTGGAGCCCAAAGGAAGACGACCCTCCCAGAGAACAAGGAGGACCTTGGCCCAGAGACCCCGAAGCCAGACTCAAAGTGGGCATCGACAGCCTGCATGCCTCCAATCCCAAGGCTGCGAAGATCACTCCGCATTGCTAGCAGGCAAAGGAAGTTCCATGCGCTGTGTGCACAGTGCCGGCTCTCCGAACTGGAAACTCAAGCCCACTCAAAGGTGACAGACGTCAGGGTCAAGAGGAGAGCAGTGGCTGGAGTTCAGGAAGGCCGCCCAGCCACCAAGGTAGCTTCTGCCCACGAGCCTAATACCATAGAACGAGGGATGCTGGTCTGGTTCAAATTTCAGCACTTTCCTTTCTGGCCGGCGGTGGTCAAGAGTGTCAGCAAAATCGACAAGATGGCCAGGGTATTGTTGATTGAGGGCAACATGCAGTTTGAGCGCAGAGGTGTCCGAGTCCCTCTCCGCAAGCTGAAGCACCTGGACTGTGGGCAGAAAGTATCGCTCCTGAGGAGAGCCGGCAGAGCATACGCCCAGGGCATCAACTGGTGCCTCTCAGTGATCGACCACTACAGAGAGGGCCTCACCCGTCGCTCCTTCCTGGGCTCCTTTATGGACTACTACACCTCCCAAGCCAGTTACCCACTAAGGAGAGCCATCCAAGAGGGCGACCTGCGCATTGATTTCCCCAAGGTGAACTATGCGGACTTGGAAGAGTGGGAGGAGGAGACTGCCCTGGGTGTGAAGGGGCCCCACAAGAAACTCCTGCCTGACCGCATGAGGGCTGCTTGGGACAGGTCCAACCAGAAGCTGGTAGACTTCATCGTGAAGAGGAAGGGGGCCGACCAGCACCTGCTAGACATTGTAAAGGGTAAAAAACCCTCCAGATGGCTGGACGACCTTTGGAAATCAAAGAGAGAAGTCCTGTGCATTGAGACCTACCTGGAGGATGAGGACCAGTTGCATCTCGTGGCCAGATATTTGCAAGAAATATCCAAGGAAGCAGATGAGGCCCTGCTCTTGCTGGTAAGGGGAGACAAAGTACGCTTCACCATGGAGGTTCTTCTGCCAGAAGCAATCATCTGCTCCATCGCTGCCCTGGATGAGCTCAGCTACAAGGAGGCAGAAGAGAAGTACCTGCGTGGCCCACCTGTGCACTACCGTGAGAAAGAGCTCTTTGATAAGACCATCCTAAAGGCGGCCCGGAAGAGATCAGCAGCCAGGATGTGGGCGGACAGGAGCTCGTCTGCGCCCATTCCTTAGAAGGGAGCATCCTCCTTTCAGCCATCAACGCTGCAGCCCCACCTCCGAAAGAGGACCATCTGGGAGACTGTGGGGTCTTGCCACGACCACCGTGAAAGCTTCTCGCTCCTCACTACATACGCGTTTCTTTGCGCCCCCTCCCCCGAAATAAATGCTCATGTACGTGCTTGATGGTGTGGATGTCTACATCGGCTGGACAATTCCTGTTAGCCCTCTTTGGCCTGTATCCAAGTGCAGAGAAGTCCGGTGGAGGTGCCACTCTGGAAAGTCACCAGCCATGAGTGGCATATTAGCTAGCTAGGCACAGTCTTGCACTCTGTGCATGGACCCCGCACACCCACACAGCACACCACGTGCCTGATGACCGTGTGTCTCTGTGTCTCCCACTCCTCCCATACTCCCTGTCTTCTCTAGGGTGCTATGGATGGGGCCGAGTTCCACTGTTTTCTCTATTACCTCGTGCTTTGCTCACTCACACTGAAGGAGAGGAACAGATGTGTGCTTCGAGGCCGTGAATGAAGCGAGGGAATTTGTTGGAAATGTTGTTGTGACCCTGGGGGTACAGTCTCATAAAGTTCTCTCTCTCTGTCTCTGTCTCTCTGTTTCTATCTCTCTCTGTCTCTCTGTCTCGTCTCTGTCTCTGTCTCTGTCTCTGTCTCTGTCTCTCTCTCTCTCTCTCTCTCTCTCTCTCTCTCTCTGTGTGTGTGTGTGTGTGTGTGTGTGTACTTATCTGAAAGCAATACTAGGACTGCGGGTGTCTAACGCAGATGAAGTACATGATGAAGAGCAGGAATGGTGCTTTATATCTTTGACTATCTCTAGGTTAGTATGGTTAATGAAAGTCAAAATAGAAATTTGATTTTAGTTTAGAACTAATTTGTTTCTTTTCCTCTGAGAGGCATGTTATATGGTGCTCAAAACTCCAGTCTCTGATATAATATGGCCTGGGCTTTTGTTATAATGTCTCCACTTCCTACTTGTTGGGCCTTCTGAACGTTCTTTGTAAGATGAGCATGGTGCTGGATTATTGTGGCTTGTACAATCAAAGGATATGAAGGAAATGGTCCTCATGGGACCCATAATCGTTCTCATTCTATGCCCTCCTCCATAAGTCAGCAGAATTTGAACATACTTCATCACACTGTCCTATCCTTTCTCTTTTAGTTATCTAGAAAGCTGTAACAATCTTGGGAAGAACCTCACATTTCCTGCAACCTGTGGCTAGTAGATGGTTTTACCCACCTCTGAAAGGCCAGGAAAATAGTTCTTTCTTCCTATTTACAGGCTTTTTTCATAGTTACTGTTTTTCTTCCCTTTCTGTCCACAATTTTAGGATTTTTTTCTCATCACCCTGTTTGCTTCATTCTATACTTTCCCTAAATTATGTCATCCTGTCCTCATCATGACCTCTACTATTGGCATGAAAACCTCTACCTTGAGTGCTTATTTTTTCCCTCAGCCATCAGACTCCAGTTTTTAAGTCCACTGGAAATTATGTGAGTAAATTATTCTTCAGTGTAGCAAAAAGCAAACATCATCTCCTTCACTACTTTTGACATCTCTTTCTGAAAGCAAACATCCCAAATCCCACTGAACATATCAGTAAATCTTATCTTCTCAACTGGACTCTCATCCTACATCTTAGTAATGAGCCTACTGTGACATTACACTCATCTAAGAGAGGCCCTTCTATCTAGATGTCTTTAATAACTCTAAACCTGGAAAAACAAAATCTTACTCCATGTATTACGTGTTTTGTGAATGAGAAAGAAAATATGTAGCTAAGTACCTAGTACTGTGGTGAGTAACATCCTCAGGTTTGAACCAACTTGTTTCAAGATATTGGTGGAAGGAACATCCAAACTGAACAGGTACATGTGTCTTTAATGCCCTTGTTCTCTCAATAATACAGTGTCACAACTACATTGCATTGGGATGATTTTAAGAACACTGGAGGATGTGAACACTATACTATTTTATATAAGGGACTTAGGTGTGTATGTATTATGGAATCCAAAGAGCCTGAGGAGCTACCACACTCTGAATAATGGGGTGAGTGAAGTGGAGAATGAGCAGTGTGAGAGAACAGTAAATCAGAGACAGCTTCATAGAAGTGTTTTGGGATATTTGATCACATTGTTAACACTGGGATCACATTAGTTGAATGAAATCAACCTTGGGTCAAGAAGCAGAGTCACCAAATAGTTGATAGGAGGTAGCCAGACAAAGTAAGATGGAGTCAGGAGAACAGATAAACCCATAGGAATAGTAGGGAGATACTTTCAGTTTTCAGCTTTTTAAAAAAATTGATTGATTGATCTATTTATTTACTGATGGATGGATAGTAAAAGAGAAGGGTTCTCTTTTCTGGGAAAATGGCTAAGGAAGAAGCTCACCCAGTTGCTCCTCTGCCTCTTTGAGCTAGTGGGATTTTACCCCCAGGACCTGACTCCTGAGCCTTTATTGGTAAAAATCATAGGATTAATCATAGTTGGCACTCCAACTCATGGCATAACCATACCCAGCTGGGACCCTCGATTTTGCTGTGGAGCAACTTTCTAAGTGAGTAGATTTGGTAAGACACCAGAGATGTCCTTAAAGAGAGAATTAAGTAATATTAAAAAAAAAATCTTTCCCACATTAAGAATGGCAAATATCATGATGCAGTGACTTAGGACCCTGTACAGTGGTACCTTTGATGGCTTGAAAATGGAAGCAGTATGCGAGGGAATAAATGGATTTCCTGGTATCTTGGTTTGGGTTTCTATTACTGTGACCAAAAATCATGACCAAAAATCAAGTTGTGGACGAAAGGGTTTATTAAGCATACACATCATTCAGCACTGCTGTTCATCACCAAAGGAAGTCAAAACAGGAATTCAAACAGGGCAGGATCCCAGAGGAAAGAGCTGATGCAGAGGCCACAGTGAAGTCCTGATTACTGGCTTGCTCCCCAGGGCTTGCTCAGTATACCTCCTTACACAACCCAAGACCACAGTCCAGGATGGCACCACCCACCATGAGCTGGGTCCTCCCCCATTAGTCGCTAATTGAGAAAATACCCTACAGCTGAGGCTTCTTCCTCTTTAATACCTTTAGCTTCTGTCAAATTGACACACAGAACCAGCCAGTAAAGCTGAGATTGACATAATCCCAATTGGAATTACAATCAGTATCATAAATCATATTTTATCCTAATAGCCATAGTGGTTCTTTATTTTTTTTACCAAATATAAAATATGGTTGAATAATTGTGAACATGCAAAGTGGATTGATAAGATAAAAGTCCTAGAAAGACTTACAAATGAAAATAAGAAAAATATGCAGGCCTAGACAGAGGAATCTAGACTAGAACCTACCTCACCACCACACAATGAAACTGAAGAGGGGTGGTGGCTCAAGGTTATTGGAAAACCAACCTTAGTTTATCTAGTTACTATGAAAGAACTACCATCAGATGATATATACCCCAAGGTTATAAGAAATTAAATGGAATACTATAGAAATATAAGATTTGAGGACATGTAAGGAAGCAGTCATTTCATATGGTATTGCATCCACTCTATGTGAAGCAGATGTTAAAATCATGGACAACTTAGGACAAAATTATGCCCCAAGACTGGAAAGATTTGGTCACAACAACATTGGAAGCTGATACTCAGTTACAATGGAGAACATGGTAGAAAGAGGAAGCTAGGGTCATAGCACAGCAAAATAGGGCTAGTATGGTGATATATTTTACCTTTAACAAGAATAGTCTGGAATATCAGAGGACAGAGACACCTTGAGCCAAGCCATGAAGGTCAGAGAGTGGTGATCCACACCTTCAATCCCATCACGTAGGGGACAGAGATCTGTCTGGATCTCTGTGAGGTCAAGGCCTAAAAGAACCCGGCAGTTGTGGCATACACCTTAATCCTAGCACTAGGAAGTGAGATATCTGTGTGGGGAAAGAAAGATAAGTGGAAGAAGGTAGAAGTCCCCTTTTGCCTGATCCCCCAAACAGTCTGAGGACTTATAGAGATAGGACCTACTCTGTTCAGCCTGAGGAGTTGGCTGGGTGAGAAGTGGCTGTGGTTTGTTCCCCATCACTTTGATATTTCAACTTTTCCCCAATATCTAGCTCTGGGTTTATTATAATACTAAATAGAATGTGTGAAAATGACTACAGGTATTAATATTTCCCAAATTCAGTTTCTACATGAGGCCCCCAATATGCTGAGTCTCAAAGATAGTTTGAAATTGATTATCAAACCTTGGCCCTATGTCATTTAGCAGTTTTGAATGCTTGGAACAAGATTGAAGAATCAGGAAAGGGGTCTGAGTCCTTTGTTCAAAGTATATAAGGCCCAAAAGAAGCCTTCACTGATTTTGGGGGAAGATTGGCTTCAGCTGTAGATAGAATAGTATCAGACAAATATTAATTGAATCTTTGGCTTTTGAAAATACTAATTCCAGACGCAAAAGGGTGATTAGGCCTTTAAAGACAAGATAAACACTAATAGGTGAATGGATTAAAAATAACGATGATTTGAAATCTCACACTTACGATGCTACTTTGATAGAAGAAGTGATGTCTAAAAATTTTGAGACTGATCAAGCTGCCAGATGTTTTGACTATGGTAATCAAGGTCATCTGAAAAGAGATGGCAAACAAAGTGTTTCTAGAAACATTTTTTTTTTTTTTGGTCTAGAGATGATCCAAACAGAAGGTCCCAGCCCTCTGGAGTATGCAGAAGGTTGGAAAAGGCTGGCATTGGAGTAATTGATGCAGATACACATGGGACAGGAAAGGTAACCCTTTGCCTAGGAAGCCTCCTGCAGGACCCATGGTCACGTTTGATTCAGTCATTCCCTGTCAGCATCAGAGAAACTCATCCACAGAGCAATTAAAAGATTTAATGCCTGTTGTTAAGAACAACACTGTTCAGCATGTGATCGAGGACAGCTTCAGTAGATTAAGACTAAATATTCAAGAGAGACCATAAAGCAAGCATTTCTGTAAGCTGCTCTAAATTAGCAAAATGAAAGCTAGAGGTATGAATAAACAGCATTGTAATTGAAAGATTACTGGACAGAGGTGTAGATATAACCATAATTTCACCCAAATCTTGGCATCCAGATTGGCCTCTTCAGGAGATACATATTCAGCTTCTGGGAGTTGGAACTTAATCTCAGGTAAAACAAAGTACAAGACGGGTCAAGTATATAGGACCAGAGGACAGATAGAAAAATTAAAACCATATGTGGCTAACATAGGCATGAATTTATGGCGACTTGATTTGTTGCAGCCATGGAAAACACAGATTAACATTCTTCCAATCTCAGAAACAAACCATAAAATAACTAATGCTTCTGAGGGAAATGTTAAAAGGTGTGGTGACATTTTGTTGGTGCTTTAAAAAATAAAGCTTGCCTGAAGATCAGAGGGCAGGGTTAGCCACTAACTAACCATAGAGGCCAGGCAGTAGTGACACATACCTTTAATCCCAGAACTTGGAAAGAACAAACAGGAAGTGATATGGCTAGGCAGAGCGAGAAATGTAAGGTGGGTAGATACAGAGACTCGGCCCTTTTTAGCAGAGGAGTCATAGGGGTAAGAGGTGACTGTGGCTAGCCTCTTTACTTCTCTGACCTTTTAGCATTTACCCTTATATCTGGATCCAGGTTTTTATTATTAAGACCAGTTAAGGTTAGCACTACATCTGGCATCCAACATTGGGGCACGTATTCATGAAAAAACAAAAACAAAAACAAAAACCAAAAACAAAAAAAACCTTGCTTGCCTGTGACTTTGCAGCCCCGTCGCAGGATGAAGCTGCACACAGCTAGAGTTGCTACTCCACAGGCTAGGTTTTCTCTCTTTTTTTTCTAAGCCTCTGAACAAGTTTGGGACTTTTTGGTTGCAGCATATCTGCAGCAAGCCCCACAGGCTTTTGGGCTCCAAAAACCGCAGTAGTTATAACCACTTTTGCACATTCTCCTATGTAGACTGCTGGCTCTTAGGCTTCTTCTCTCCAGCTGGGTTGCGGGCTTTCCCTGGAACCTCTCCTTTGGCTGCTGCCACACTAGTTAGCTGCTGTGAAACCTGCTTGGAGTTCTGCTGCTCTGTGCAGAGCAGTCAACCTCACATCTTCACCATCACTGTTGGCAGATTTGGTAAGACAATTGAGATTTGTTTTAAAAGGGTGGAATTAGTTGAGAGAGAGAGAGAGAGAAAGAGAGAGAGAGAGACAGAGACAGAGAGAGACAGAGACAGAGACAGAGACAGACAGAGAGACAGAGAGAGACAGAGAGACAGAGAGTGTTTTTCCCACATTAAAAAATGGGAAATGTTATTACAATAGAGGGAGTTAGGTCACTTACGATAATATGTTGGACAATTGAAAGTGGAACAATTAAATAAGAGGATAATTAATTTAGATGGGATTTGTGTCATTTTGATTATAAACATTGGTTTTATCATTTTTGTTTTATCACTTAGAAGTTAGTTAATATGAGTGATAAGATACAAGTTTTAGAAAACTTATTAAAACAGACCAGAGAAATATTCAGACCCAGGCAGAGGAACTTAAAGGAGAACCAATCTAAGCATTGTCTTATAAGTTTACAGAGAAACAGCCTAAGGACTTTCAAACAGCCAATCTTCATTTATCCAGTAGCCTTACAGAAACCGTCAAATGAAAGATATCCCCAAGGCTGTGTAAGAACTGAATGGATTCCCATGCAAACGTTAGATTTGAGGAGATTCAAGGAAGTTATCATCTCATATTGCATGCACTCACTGTTTTTGAAACCAATATTAAACTTGTGGTCAATATAAATTAGAAAAATTCCTCAAGGCTGGAGTGATTTGTTAACAGCAGTCTTGGAGCCTGATTCTCTAATATAATGGAGGACTTGGTGTAAAGATGAGGCTAAGATCATTGAACAATGAAGTAGGGTTGGGGTATAAAAATCCTCTAAAACCAACTTCTTGGATAGGAAGATTATGCTGAGATACAAAGGCAATCTCTGTATGATGACCACACCCTGGCTTTATGCCCCACATCTGCTTTGAATGCTTGGGACAGAATTGAATACATATAAAAGAAAACTGAGTCATTTATTAAATTTATACAGGGTCCAAGATAAACCTTTACTGGTTTCTTTCAAACATTGACTTCAGCAGTAAATAGAATGATACCAATTTCAGAAGCTATAGAAGTAATAGAATCTCCAGCTTTTGAAAATGCTAATGTATAATGCAAAAGTCTAATTAGCCCATTAAATGCATGATCATCAACCTTGGAGGAATGGATCCAATATACAATCAATATTGAATCTTATGAACATAATGATACTTGTATAAGAGAGATGATTTACATAGCTTTGAAGAAAACTCAAAATGTTGGGTGTTTCAATTGCAGTAAACAAAGTCCCCTAAAAAGGTATTCTAAACAGACTTTTCCTAGAAACAATATTTTTTTCTAAGAATAATATGAATAGAATGTCCCTCCCTTTTGAAGTGTGCATAAAGTTTGGCAACCACCAACACTGGACAAATGAATATATATAAACAAAAACAGACAAGGTAATTCTTTGCCATTGTAAAACACATTGGGTGCCTCTCACAGGCACCCATGTCAAATTTCAGTCATTTCCTGTCAATGTAGAGGAAACACCTTCCCAGAGCAATTAAAGAACCTATTGCCTATTGTAAAAAAAAAAATACTGCTATGAATTATAGAGCAGCTATAGAAGAAAGAACAAAACATATAGCAAATATTTTGGCAAACTTCTATAAATGAACAAAGACCAAAATAAAAAATATGAACAAATGACATTGTCATTGAAGGTTTTATAGACACAGATGTGAATGTAGCAATAATTGCACCAGAATCTTGGCATCTGAATTGGCCTCTTCAGGATGTAAACATTCAGCTTTTAGGGACTAGAACATTATCTCAGGTAAAACAGTGTGCAAAATGGGTCAAATGTATAGGGCCAGAAGGACAGACAGGAAAATTAAAGCCATATGT
>PVIH01020934.1:10627-31193 GCA_004025045.1 Sigmodon hispidus | reverse complement strand
AGTAACTTACAAAAAATAGTCATAGTATTTATTAAGGGCTTATCACTGATAAAAGAGTTTGAACAGCACTGAACAGGTTGGGATCTGAAAGACCTTGGACCAGCACCTTGGATCTCACTCCCTCCAGAGGAACACCTGACCCAGTGTTGATGTTGGAGTGAAGAAACTGAATCTGCCAGGAGTGGATGCTGAAGTAAGCTATATTGGAAACTCGGGATGTCATGCCCTTGCTGCAGAGGAGATGAAGAAATGTGGAGAAGAGAGGGTGTGTGGAAGGGATGGGAGGGGGAAGGGAGCTTGAACAAGGATTACACAGATAAAAAATATGACTTCATTCATAATAAAAAAAAAGAAAAAAGAATTAAGTCTAGAAATGCCATATATATTATGGCATATAGAAATAAAGATTATATTTTCAGAATGGCAAAACTCAGACTTGAATTTTAAGTACAGACCCATTGTTTTATAGATCAATGACCAGACATGTATTTTCACAATATTTATTTCTTGGGTACATGAACTAATAAAGAGTTAATTTAAAAAAAAGAGTTCAAAGATTTTTGTTGGTCCTGGAAAGCTGGACTTGTGCACAAAGCTGAATCAAGTCAGGTCTTTTATCTGGGAGCATAAGAAAGAAACAGGAAGAAAGAACAGGGGCATAAGTGCTCCCTCCTGATCTTGATCTGACCCCCTAGCCAGGCCTGAAAACTGGGGTTTCATGGCATAAAAGCCATGCCTCTAGGTCTAGGTGATAGTGCCTGCTCTCCACTACACCACCTGGGATCAGCTCCAGTCCCTGGTTCATCTCTCATCAGCCATTTCCATAGACAACTGAGTTCTCTTATTTTCAGGTTGTTGTTCGTTGGTGCTTTTACTGCTTACAAAGTTTCCCAGAGTTACTCCTCTGTCACTCTCTGTTGCTGCTGACTGGGAGATCCTGGTGTCTCAAATGTGAGGGAGAGAGGTTTTATTCAAAGAAGCAGTTCTAGCTATGGGATCCATATTAATGAATCATGGGCTTGAGATAGCTTTAAAAATGAAAATATAATTTGTACATATGAGGCTTCCTTGAGAATTCTTGGAGTGACACCAATATTCAAAGATTAAACTTGAAACCAAATTGAAGAGACTATTAAAATCCTGTGAGCAGGACACATAACAGTGAATTGAATGAGTCCACCTAATGCTGAAAGTAAAGAATCATTATTATCGTGAGTCAAGCAGAAGAGCAACCTAAATAAGTCATGGTAAAACTGTTTAGTAGGATAAATCTTTTAACAAGGTTATTGAATAAAATAGAACCAAATTCAAGAGGCTTTAATTTTCAATGGTTTTATTTTTGACCAAGAACATGCACAATGTACTAATGAGAATATAACACCAGCTACAAAAGGACCTTCAGGAGTTCTTACATATGAAACAATATGAGAGATTCTGTCACCTGGACCACCCATAAGGAGAGTCCCTCTCCAGGACCAGGGTCAATCCCTAGAGTCTCATCTCAAAATCTCCCTAGCAGACAGGACTAGGGTTTGGCAGTGAGGGGCTCCTCCAGCCACACCTTAAAAAAGGGACCTTGCAGACTTAAAGTAGTCCACATGCAGAGAATATTAAACCATGGAGATTTCAGTCCAAAGAGAAATTTCAATTATTCCTTTTCTCCTCAATATTCAGAAATCAGCATAGAAAAGAAGAAAAGGGGTTTAAGAAGCTCAGGTAAAAGATGATGTCAGCAAAACAGTGTTTTCCAGCCATTGCAAGGCTCATACACACATGATGCAGTAGTTTTGTAACTGTACACACAAGAGCACACCAGCCTACTTCCTAGTATGACAGGGTGTAGGTCCTGAAGTCTAATCTTTCGATGAAGAATTATTAATAACTTGCAACTTCTGGAAAAGGAAGAGTCAGTTTACTTCAGAGTTTCAGTTACATAGAGGCTACCCATGCTCCAATAGTAGCCTCACATGCATGAACACAGTGGGAGAATTAAGTGTACACAATGCACTTTGATTTTGAAATAAAACGTGGATGCTGAGAGGGAGAAATTGGGTAAAGTGGGATAGAGAAATTTGATGAAAATATACTACATGTCTGTACAAATTCTCAAGGAATAAAAAGGTGAAATTTTTAAGGAAAGGATAGAAGAGGGTCTATGTACACATCATGCTGAGAGTCACAGAAATATGAACTAGAAACTCAGCACCAAAAAGCCTGACCCAGAGGAGACAATAGCCCTGGTGGACATAAAGCCAAAAACTCAGTGAGTTTTGGTGTTAACTGACATTGAGTGTGATCACTGTTTCTTGAAGAGAATTTTGTGCATGTAGTTGTAGCTTTCCCACTTGTTGTTGTGTTGGAGTACATTTCCTAGAAACCTTTATCAGTGTGATTGATCATTTACTGGGCACAATTTCTCCCATATATCTGGGAAGACATTGATAACTTGGTCTAACTATGTTTAAAACCAGTCACACAAACAAGATCTCTTTCCTCACAAAAAAAGATTTTCCTTCTTTTCAGTGTCTGCCTCCTCTGCAACTACATATTCTAGTAGATGCCTAGACAGACTTAGATCTCAGAAAAAATATTTCATTTGAAACATTTCTCAGATATATAAGGACAGCTACAGGTAGATGAAACACTGATATTCCTTAAGCTCAACCTCCCTAGAGATAAGAGAACATTCTGGAGCTAATACTACTAATCTTAGGAATACTTGCCCGCCAACAAGTGACCAAGGCTGATAGGGGCAGACACTGAGCTGGTGATGTAACAGAGGATAGAAAAGCAAATCAGAAAAAACCCCATAATTAGAAACCCACATAGACCCCTAGTTTGTTTCTAAAAGCACATATATATATATATATATATATATATATATATATATATATATACTGTCAAGTCAGCATTCAAATTAAGCATAGTTCATACATGCAGATACTATCTTGAGAAAACCCCATGCCATCTTTGAGTCAAGCAGCAAGCAGCTTCCCTATCATATCATGTGCAACCTGCTAGCTCAGGCAGTAAGATAATGAGTCCTTTCCCATGAATTAATCAGACAAGCTCCATGGTCATCAAGACTAAAGCAAGAAGCACACAGAGTCACCATATGGGCTGCCATACTTAGGCTCTTTACTCCCTACACTTACTTGCATTTGGATTCATTAATACAAGTAAACTTAAAGATTTCCTGATTGTGCTATAAAAAGGAAATCAGCCATCTGCTCATTGAAGGTGTAAAAATAAACATTTACTCTGAAATGCTGCATAATAAAGCCAGAGCAGCTAGAAGGTGTCAGGTTCCATTTCTTGTGCAAATTGAGGCTTACCCTCTCTTTGTCCCACAGTCAAAGGTCACTGTATCAACCTCCTAGTGGAAATGCTACAGCAGAACAAAAGCTGTACATCTTCCTCCACTGGTTACTTAGGTCACCAGTCAACCAAGAATGCTTGCCCACCAGACAGAAAAGCAGCTAGGAGAAGGCCTATGGAGACAGCACAGGACCTTACTTTGTTCATGGTCTTTGCTGAGCAATAAACATTCAACCTTTTGCCTAGCCACATATAGGGATATATTTTGAGAACATGATTTTCCCCCTTTTGATTGCTCTGTTGATTTAGCCTTTATCTGACCTACACCAGAAAATCTTCACTAGCCACTCCTACTTTGTGTGCTAAACTAAACCTAAAAATTACTGCCTGTGTGAGAACCTTATCACCACTCTCTAAGACCTTCAGAAATTCAAGCCTCATGCCTTGCTAAAGAATAACTGTTTGCGTGAGTATAATAGTCTATGCCTTCACTGTTATAGTTGTCCTACTAATAAGAGTCAGGACAATAAAGATGGTGAACTAAAGAGAATGGGGTGAGCATATGTTTTGAGATCTCCTATAGACATTCCTCACCAGTAGAAGTGTACCTCTTGAATGCTGAGAGCAAGCGTTGCTTGGACTGGCTACCCCTAAGCTTTCTTTAAACATACATTCCACAACAGTAGAAGTGTACCTCTTGGATCATGAGAGAAAGTCTTGCTGGGACTGATTCTCCCTAGGTTTCCTTAAAGGTCACATCATATCTGGGTTTTCAGTGACTTCCCAGTCTACATGCTCCCTTATTCAAGACTCAACAAGAATCTTGGGTCATTGTCCCACACCACACAATAAGCAATGGGAGTTGGTGTCTACATTCCTTCCTTATAAAAGCAGAACTGGTTCCCACATGTAAATCTATATTTGTGTTCTGACTATACCTTCTGCCTCACTATTGGCTGTTCATATGTTTATTTTATCATTCACAGCAATAGCTCTTCAGACAGTGACACAAAAATTTAATAACATTTCCTTAGTTTGTATAAATAAAAAGCAAAGGTTTTATCTCAAACATAGTAGAACTATATACAATCAAAACAATTATCAGTTAGGAATTATATTTACAATGTGAAATCTATCTGAATTTTGGTAAATTCAGAAAAAAATATTTTACATTCCATTATATTTTTAATAACCAACTCAAAACTATTTTTTAGACCTTAAACAATTCTAGCTTTTTATACTTCTCAACAATATATACTTTATATATCTTTTGTGGGGTTTTAAATTTTTTTCACAAGGAAAACTGCTACTATATCCATCTTATGTACAACTCCATCTGAAACATGAGAAGGATATAAAATTACCTGATAAACAGAAAGTACAGAGGAAGAAATTTCCAAACATTTGTAAGAACTGATACTTTATATATTAAATGAGCTCCATAGGAATAATACTTTAAGCAAAAATAGAAACATATGAACAGTATAACAAATATCCTTACAGTTATATCAATATGTAAAATTCATACCAACTTAAAATATTTGAGACTTGTAGTGGATTTTAGTAAAAAGTAAACTCTAAAATCCACCTTTTTATTCCATTACTTCTGTATTATATCCCTCCTTAGCCATTCATAAAGAGATTCCCGAATCTAATCTCCTTTGTTCAGCTTTTTCCTGACTGTGAGCAGTTACAACTTGTAGTCAACACTTTAAATGATGACAGCATCCATAACCCACTGAATGACCATCCAGTTCACCTCTTGGGAATGTTGACATTGTGTTCCCTAAACAGCTTCCTGAGAACACAACATTCACACTGTGGGTGACACTCACATCACCCACAGGATGGCCTTCTCCCTAAATTTCAGACCTATCTCCTCCACTGCACCTCACAGTAAGAAGATTCTACACAACAAAATAAGTCTCCAATGCTCAGCTAGACTGACATCCTCTGACTACTGACTGAGCAGGTTGGTTCCAGCTCTGCACTTCTCTGCCAGGGTGATTTACACTTCCAAGCCATGGAGAATTCTCCCTCAGGGCACAGGATCCCATGTTCTTTCCTGCTCTCCTCCCCACCTCTTGTCACCACTTCAGCAGCTCTGGCTTATTTTTTCACTTCAATTAACAGAACCCTCAACCAGATGTCAGTCTACTGCCTTTTATGAAGTTATGAAACATGGACCCTCCCAACTTTCACTAATGCAACAAGCATATTTAAGGACATGGGTGTGGTTTGAAGCTGAGATCAGTGACAGAGAAAGATAGAAAATTACATAGAGATCAACTGACATCAATTAAAAGGTGCTAAGACTAGTACCCACGTAAGATGTTCATAAGTGAAAAAGTGAAGTCTGAGCCTCAGTAAGATGGAACACAAATCAGACCCACAGATTTACTTGTGATATTTGTAAACAGCTTCCTCGAAAGTTATTTCTTTTCTAGGGTATCATATTTTAATTTTTCATGTGTCAGTTTCTTGTTTATTTAAAGGTGTTTTAACATGTTCCCCCTCTTGTCTTTCCAGTCCTTCCCAGTTCCCCCCCTCCTATCCTCCATCCATTCCTCAGAGAGGGTAAGGATTCCCAGGGAGAGTTAATGCAGTCTGGAATATCAAATTAAGGTAGGACCAAGGTCCTTCTTCCAGTACCCAGACTGAGCAAAGAGCTCCATCGTAGGGAATGGACTCCACAAACCAGTTCTTGCAATAGGAATAAATTCTGGTCCCATTCACAAAGGCTCCATGTTCTGCCAACACCCTTCAACTGCCATCCACCTTCAGAGGGCCTAGTTGAGTTCCATTGAGGCTCCCCAGAATATCCAGGAATCTGCAAGTATGACCTAAGCTAAGACTCCAAGCAGTAGTGAAGAGGGGGCCTTACCTGACTTTCCCATAATCATACTGATGAGCACCCTATTTGTCACTATAGAACCTTCACCTAGCAACTGTTGGAAGCAGATGCAGAGATCCACAGCTAAGTACTGGGTCAAACTCTCAGTCCAGTTGAACAAAGGGAGGAGAGATTATATATATAAAGCAGCCAAGATCTTGATGACAAATCCCACAGAGACAGCTGACCTGAGCTACTAAGTACTACTGAGTAATTTTGGAGAAGTCTTAAAAATGAGACAACAGTGTGGGGCCCACATAGACTCCATAGTGTGACCTTATTCTGTCTTGATTCAAGGTCTGAGAGTTCAAGTTTGTTAAACTTCTTCAAGGCTGTGAAACCTGATGTTTTGACCAAAGCCATGATTACCAGGTTCCTTATTCTTTAAGACTTAATGTTTGAAGTTTTGAGTAGAGAAAGTGTTTGCACTTGTCTGTACTTTGTATCAATGGTGTCGTTGAGAAGGGGAGGGTTTCTGAATCTTCTTTTCTTGGTGTATAAAGAGCCCATGTGTGCTATTGTCAAGGTGGATTTTCACTTCATTTAAATTACCTTTATTGTATGTTTATCTTTACAAGACTGTCATTGTATTGAATTGCATATTTATTCAGTATTTAAGAGGACTTCATGTTTATCCAATCTATAAAACTACAATGAACTGCTAGAACACAAAGGCCATCTTAGATCTGTGAGGATCAAAGAACCAAATATTTGTTAATTAAATAAAAAATAAAACACACAAATATAGATCTGAATATCTGTTATTGAATCCAAAGAAATGTCTTTCTGTTTTTTCAAAACTGATCTTTTACAAAAATATTACTTTATAATATTTTACAATTATTTTGTGTATGTGAATTTTAAATTTTTCCAATAAACATAATTCCACATCACTTCTAGAATGTCATACATATTCTTAGCAGTAAATAAATGTATTTTATATTTAAAATATCTGATACCATAAAGTCACTCCTGAGAGTACCAATTGAACATAGATTTGAAGAAGACAACAAAATTAACTAGACAAATAATGAGTCTTAATTATAATTTAATCATAATATAACCTTTCTGATACACAAATAAAATTATATTAAGGGATCCTGAAGGAGCAGATAACAGCCGTGGTGAGCAACCATAAATATCTGAGTTCAAATCCCCAGCATTAAGTTCAGAATTTAGACTTGGCTGTGCATACATATAACTCCAGAACTATAAGCGGTAGAGAGAAGAAAAAACACCAAGAAAAAAAAACTTTACTAAAGTGCTTTGACTAAATGCATGACTGGAGGAAAAATGTGGAGTATTGTAGCATATCTTAAATGAGTTTAGTCTTATTGTTGAATTTGAGTCTAAAGAATGATTTTCCCTTCTCGTTATAAAATATACAACATGCATAAAGTTTCTCTGACTGACATCTTCAATTTAGAAATATATAGTCTAACTAATAGAAAGCAAATGGGAAGACATTGATCAGTTATGGCTGTTTAATTGTCTGTTTTGATAAATAAGAGCATGTTAAATTGTATATGATTTCATTGTACAGCATAGTATTTTTAACTCACAATACTTCTATTGGCAGATTTAGTTTTATCAACAGCTTATCTCTACACAGAGAGCCTCATCCAATTATTTATTTAGATCTATTATTTTTTAAGGAAGGAATGAAATTATGAATGTTCAAACATGTTTACATTTGAATTTTACAAAGGAATGTTTAAGATTGAATAGGATCTTAAGCTTATGGCTTATAAGTACTAGCTATGTAACAAGAAATGAATTCTAGACATACTATTGATGTGATCTGTTATGCACTTACAAAAATATTACAAAATAAAAAGAAATATAAACAAGGAAAAAAAAAGAGCCCATGTGAAATGAACTCAGGGCTGCTACACTCTTTACTGAGAGCACTCCATACTGATTTCTGTCTCTAATTCTTGCTATCTCTGATATTTCTCAATCCACATTCCCCTCATATCAAGGACCATTCAGTAGTAGGGCAGGACCCAACACAACTCCACAGACACCAAGAGAAATAATTTTAAGTAGTTCCTTATTCAGGATTTCTGGTCACAAAGTGCCACAGTTTCATTTCAGTCCTGTACTGGAGAAGTTATATTAATGCTCTGAGGACATGGAATCCTGTTCTACAGCACTAAATGAATAAAAGTGAATTCAGTTAGTGCAAACATTTTAATGTTTGATGTTTTGCTCCAAAACATAATTTTTAGTATTTCCTGTTTATTTGGGAGTGGAAACCTAGAAAGTATCAGGAAAATGTTCTTTGGTTAGTAGCTCTAGTAACTCGAAGAAACACATGGCAAATCTCACTGTCTTGAAAGGGAAATTTTACCATAGCCTGTGCCACTTTTATACTCTCAGGAACCTCCCCCAATGCAAAACAGCCCCCAGGCTCAGGCTGAAAGCCAAGACCTACCTTAGAAGCTCCATCTCCTTCTCACTGAAACTACAACACAGCATGGCTGTCCTGCTGCTGCTCCTGTCCCTGGTGACCTTTCTAAGTTGTAAGTGTGTCAAGGTTTCAGGAGAGGGTCCAGACATGTCATCTATTGGATGTAGGACTGATGGTGTTGTTGCTTATCCACAGGTGCCCTATCCCAGGTGCAGTTGAAGGAGTCAGGTCCAGGCCTGGTGCAGCCCTCACAAACCCTGTCTCTCACCTGCACTGTCTCCGGGTTCTTGACTATTCAATGGAATGGGGGCAGGTATCCAGCATATGGGAGAAATTGTACCCAGTAAATGATCAAAATATTACTATATGATGGGATAAATCACAAAATTATAATTGATGGGAGAAAGCTTAAATAATCCACAGCTAGAAAAACACAAACATTTTAAAAGGCAAAAACACCAATACAGTTTGTGTTTCTTTTGTTTAAATACTGCATCAGACCCTTGGATCTGGCGGGTTTGCCCTTTTATGAAGCCCAAGTTTTCCATGTATAATTATGTAGCCCACAACATTATTCTCATGTGGATTAATGAATAATGTATTTGAGATGTCACTATTCCTTGTTAAAGATTAGGTCGCTGTGTCTCATACAAGACATCACTCTCCCTTTTATTCTGAAGTACAATTCTTTTCTATCATTTGTCTGAAATATGAGAGGGCAGGATAACATACAGCTCAGATGTTCTCACACAGAGAATTTTTCAAGTGCCTTTCAGCCATTCGTAATTTATCTGCTGAGAATTCCCTTTTTAGATCTGAACCCATTTTTTTTGATTGGGTTATTCAAGGTTTTGGGTTCTAGATTCTTGAGTTCTTTATATATCTTAGATATCAATCCTCTATCATTTGTAGGGTTGGTGAATAGATTAATTCCCAGTTTTGTGAGGACCCAAAATACTGATTTCCAAAATGGCTGTTAAAGTTTACATTCCCACCAGCAATGGAGGAGTGTTCCTAAGTGTTCCTAAGCCGGGAGAAATTTGTAAATGAATTGTTTAGACCTAAAATATATTAAAGTCAAAGACTAAAGATTCTAATTCCCAACTTTTTTCCTTTTCACAAAGAAAATGTACAGCTTGATATTGTGATTATAACACTATATTACAAAGGACTTTTCACACATTCAAATTGGTTTAAGGTTTGTGTTTTTTAAAACAAAAAAAGTACAAGTATTCTCTTCTGAAGTAGAGCTGAAGAACCAATAGTGCATGGAAAGGGCCTTGAAATTCTCTGTTCTTGATTATGTCTTATGATTCATTCTAGGAAGTTACAAAGGAAAAGATATCCAGGTGATATGAGTGCAGAATGCAGATACACACCAGGCAAAAACACCAGAGTGTTCTTATAACCTTTGCTCTGATAGTGTGTGACAAAAAGAATCTGTATCCCTAAAATGTTATTTTTCTTCTTCTTCTGTCTGGCCATGAGGACATATCACTTTCGTTTCATGTTAAGTGAACAAATGCAAATAGGTATTTTATAAATTATGTATAGTTTTTGTAAATAAAATATATAGCCATAACTGAAGACTCCCACCAGGTCCATATTGCTCCAGAAAATGATCCCAGGAAAAGTTGCTTAGCCAGATTCAGTCAGAATAGACATGAAAATAATTTTCAGCAATGCCTGGTGTCCTTGAATTTATTATGCTCATTTCCCACTTTAAATCATACTATAACTATTATTACTATCCAGTTGTTTGATTCACAGAATTTAAAATTTTTACTTATTAGGTAAAAAAATAAAAATATTGATTCCTCTAAACCATTGTAATTGATGAGAAGATCTCCAGGAAGTTTAAAAGGTTATAGTTTCCTGTAATAATTATGAATCTAACAGTGTCATAATTACTAATACAATAAACTATTGTTTATATTCTAGACAATTTGAATATAATTAAATGGTGCCATAATTTAATAATTTAAAATTAAAATTATATGGTTGATACCTATGAATATATATCACTAGTGTATGGTATCTTAGAGAACAATCAGATATAGTGATAATAGGTTTATTTTTCTTCTGCCTGAATTTTCAGTAACATTCCTACACTATTCTATTTAAGTGATGTTTCAATCTGATTTTATTTACCCTGTCCAACATTATATATCCACATACATGTCCATTGTTAAATTGCTATACAGTTATGGTTTGGGGAGATATCTCATAAAATCAACATTCTCAATATATGTAGACTGTAATACCATATTAACTGTGCTTGATATACATACAACTCATTGCTTAAATAATCTTTGTAATATGACAGTTTATACTTCTCATGGATAGTGTGAAATTCATGGTCAAATTTTACTCAATATTACATAACCCTCAGTAACACTCAGACAACTATACATGCACCATGTAACCCAGCAATCTCACTGGTGGGTGAGTGGACAAAAGGGGTGATATTTTAATTTAAAATAGATTTTTACATTTCCATGTTAATTTTCTGGTCCCACTTCTGCACTCTATCTCACAGGTTGATTCTATGTATAAAGGGCTGAGACATGTAGACTATATAAACACTCTCATTAAATGGTGCTTCCAAATTTTACATCCCTATGGTCCTTCTTCCATGTCATCAGCTTGTAACATGTCCTTGAATAAAAGTGGGAACAGAATTTACATTAGCTATATTGTTTTGAAAAAATAATTTATTGAGGTTTTGTGGGTATACAATAATCTCTGTTTACTAACATTTATCTTGCTGAGATCCCATGTGACTAACATCCATGAAACCACCATAACGTAGGACAGAAAAACATGCATTGTTGTCCTGACATTCCTGTCAATATTTGCTCATGTGATATTAAAGCTTTTTTGGAGCATATATGCTGACAATGTTTATGCATTATGAGTGGGTTCTTATGGTTTTTTCCCTTGAGAGAGGGTGAATGAATTTTTCTAATTGTGTCAGACCCTCATGCTCTCTGTTTTCTATACTCATGGATTTGCTTTACATCGGTCATTTGCTTTCACAATGTTTGTGTCTTATTGTGTGTAGTTTGTCTTACACAGCACCCTTGTATCCCACTGTACTGAAGTTTCAGTTGTTTTTAATAGATATATGAATGGAAGAATTGTGAATGTTGTCATCCTCCATCTGTTAGTGACCCTGGTGTGTTGTTATGAAATATTTGTACACTGTGTAATGATGTGTTGTTGTGATTGGTGTAAAAAGAAGCTGAATGTCCAGTACCCAGGTGAGAAAGATATGTAGGATTTGTGGAAAGAGAGAAAGAGCAAATTCAAGGCTCACATGATGCTAGTGAGACTCAAATGAGGAAAAAACACAAATGGGATAGATTTAAAAGTCATGTGGTATAATGTAGATTAATAAAGCTAAGGGTTAATTTAAGTTATAAGATCTAGTAGAAAACAAGCCTAAACTAAACCAAGATTTCCTAATTAAAAATAAGTCTCTGTGTCATTATTTGGGATTTTGTGACCCAATGAACTATCCTATTCCATACAGCATCCAATGTGGGGGAACAAATTTCTATATATGATCCAGGAAAGCTTTAAAAATATTTTAAACATGTAATCACAGGGCCAGACACAGCTTCCTAATCCCACAGGTCCTCAAGTGGACCACAGCAAGAGTTAAACTCCCTGCCACTGTTTGCAGACTTGACTCATCTAGTGCCATGTGCAGAACTGTGTAGTAGGTTTAAGTCTTGGCTCATGGAGTCAGAGAATGCTGCAGGTACACATTAAAGTGGTCCAAACTAATAAAACTTTTAAATAGATACAGTAAAAATGGATATAGAAAGTCAGGGAAAAATACGGTTTCAAATTAATGAAGTAAAGTTTTTACAGAAAGAGTAAGTAATACAAAAAGAATAATCCACAAAAGATGGGAAATATGCAGGGAATCTGGATCTTACATGGTGCTTTGTTGACTTTGAATTCATTAAATGCTAATATACAAAAATCTTTACTGCTGAGAGACATTAGATTATGAAAACTGGTAAATTAAGCCAACACATATATTTCTAATGTCTTAACTTCAAAATTAAGTTAAGGAAATATGTTACATTGACAGAGAGGTTATGCTTCTGTATCCACAAATCAAGAAGTGAGATTCTCTTCAAAATTAATGAAGATCAGTTTGATTAGGAGTGACCTTTAAAAAATCTAGGATACAACCAAAAATAAGGAAAAAAAAATCCCACAAGACCGGTGACATATATGCTGATTTCTCCACATGGAATAGATCTATTATATGTCTTCCTTTCATATGACACTGGTAGAGATTTATATTACAGTGCAGTTATGAATTTAAAATAGACTTACAAAGTTGGCAGGTGCCCTTTACCTGCTCATACATAGAACAAAGATCATCTTTAGCTAGTTTGTGCACACTGCACGTCCTATGCTTGTGTTAATACAGATATGGATGTTACCTTTTATAGTGTGTATTTTCAGCAGAAAGGACAGCAGTGAACTTAATTAGTGCAGGTGACCCAGCCTCTCAGAAAGCCACTGTGGTAGCTTGCTCAAAATTCTGCCTCCAGAACAACTTCAAAGGTACTACCTGAGATGCTCTATCCTCACCATCTGTCCAACCTAGACTTCAGATAAGCTCTAGTTTCCCATTTCAATACACTAAACATAAAAGAATACAGCTATCTGCCCAAGGGCTTGACAATTCCAATTTTCTCAGTTTCCCCTGAGGATTTTGTCACTCCCAGACAACATAAAGCCATATAGAGGACATGATGCCCATGTTTCAAACTGGTGGATGGGTGGCTTTTGGTCATTCAGTGGGTTAAGGAAGACTGTCATCATTAAGGGGAGTTGGTTCCAAGTTGTTATTAGTCATGGTCAAAGAAAACTCAACAAGAATAATTAGATTCAGAGATCTCTTTCTGAGAGAAAAAAGCAGGGCTAGAGTATAGAAATGATGGGATAAAAGGGTGGATTGGTGACTGTACTTTTCAACTAAATAACAACTACTAGTCTCAAATATTTTAAATTGGTATAGATGTTTCTATATTGATATAAATTAAGGATTATTTTGTGTTAACTTTGTAATAAGTGTATATATCTTCTTGTTTAAGGTATGATATCTATTCACCTCTGTAGGCAGTTTTCTGTCTAGACTGCTGATTAGCTCTTTCCTACCAGCTGCTCCCCAAATAACTGCACAGAGACATATTATTGATTATAAATGTTCAGACAATAGCTTAGAATTGTCTCCAACCAGCTCTTCTAAATTAAATTAACCCAGTCCCATTAATCTATATGCTCTCTTGAGACTCAGTTACCTCATCTATAAACTTCTTTTCTTGTTTCTTCTGAGTCTGACTTGATAACTCTCTAACTCACCTTCCTTCTGCCCAGGATTCTCTCTGCCATAAAAATCCTGCCTAGCTATCATACACCAAGAGAAATAATTTTAAGTAATTCCTTAATCAGTATATCTGTTCACAAACCACAGTGTCATTTCAGTCCTCTACTGGAGGGGTTATATTAATGCACTAAGGACATGGTACCCTATTCTACTGCACTAAACAAATAAAAATGAATTCAGTTACTGTAAACATTTTGATGTTTTTGCTGCAAAGCATGAAAGGTATTTCCTGTTTATCTGGGAGTGGAAATCCAAACAGTATCACGAAAATGTTCTTTGGTGAGTATCTCTAGTAACTCAAAAAAGCACATGGCAAATCTCACTTTCCTGAAAGGGAAATTGTACCCTAGCCTGTGCTTCCTTTTATACTCTCAGGAACCTCCACCAATGCAAAACAGCCCCCAGGCTCAGGCTGAAAGCAAAGACCTACCTTAGAAGCTCAATCTCCTTCTCACGGGATCTACAACACAGCATGGCTGCCCTGCTGCTGCTCCTGTCCCTGGTGACCTTCCCAAGCTGTAAGTGTATCAGGGTTTCAGGTTAGGGGCTGGGGCATGTCACTAATGGGATGTAGGAGTGATGGTGATGTTGCATGTTCCCAGGTGTCCTGTCCCAGGTGCTGCTGAAGGAGTCAGGAACCGGCCTGGTGCAGCCCTCACAGACCTTGTCTCTCACCTGCACTGTCTCCGGGTTCTCCTTAACCAGCTATCGTGTTAGCTGGATCCGCTAGCCTCCAGGAAAGGGTCTCCAATGGATAGGAGTAATATATACTGGTGGAGGCACAGATTATAATTCAGCCCTTAAATCCAGGGTCACCATCAACAGGGACACCTCCAAGAGCCATGTTTTCTTAAAACTGAACAGTCTGCAAATTTAGAACACTGCCATGTATTACTGTGCCAAACACACAGGGAGGGAACCCAATGTGAGCCTGCTCAAAAACCTCACTGCAGAGACACTCAGGGCCAGCAGGGGACATCAAGGTACAACAGGAACACCCAGGACCAGTATGGTCTTGCTTCAGAAGCCAGGAAGTTCTAAGATATCCTGGTGTGCATCACTTTTAATGTTAGAATCTGTGTTTTCATCTCCCAACCAAAAAGGGGGATGAATCTTCCTGGCCCCTCTCCACTGTCATATTCTACTAAACTTCCTATTGGTTCACACACTAGATCAAATGGTTTCTTACAAACACTATAAGCTTTCCAATGGTTTGCAGATTTTTCTTATTATCAAACAAGATCAAATGGTTTTTTACAAACACTATAAGCTTTCCAATGGTTTGCAGATTTTTCTTATTATCAAACAGAATGACATATAATGTTAATTGTTCCATATATGTGTTTATTATGTACATAAATCATATATTTATATATAAACATATTTGTTAATAAAAATATATGTATTTATTTATTTTGATGTTTATATAGGTATTTCAAAGGATTCAGCACTTAGTTAAGTTATTAGCTAGGGAATTAGAAAAATCTATAAATTATTCTTTTAACTTTTCACATGACATAGAGCCACAGCTACCATCAGCTGATGAAATTTTCTCAAGAAACCTTGGAAACTGAAATATCAATGGTTTCCTGCTTCTATACCAAAAGATCCTATAAAAGGATCTTGATTATCATTTCATGCATTTGCAATTGGTAAAAATTAGCTTTCATTTCAGAGTCCAAAGCAATATTGTCTCAACTTGTTGAATGACTAGTTTTTATTTTGGTAATAATTTATAAAATCTAGTCTTTCCTTTATGAAGGCTGGATATGTTGTTACTAACTATGGTCAATATCCATACAACTCAATGTTTGGGATAGACCTTCTCCTCTAACCAAGTAGTTATATCACTCTACACTGCCCAAGCCATGGCCACCCTGTCATAATTTTACTTTCCCTACAATGAGCACTACTGGCCCTTTTGCCATCCTGGTGCCTCACTGTCACTGATAAAATGCCCTCCAGGTTCATGCACATTGCTGTGATATTTATGTTGTTGAGGACAGAACTGCTGCAACCCTGAGAGGACCATCATGGAGTTGGGAGAAGCAGATCACTGGTTCACAGAGCATAATGACCTTGCAGAGAATCAATTGTCACTCCTGCACCCACAAGGGTTACGTTATAACTGTCACTAAGTACAGAGACTCTGTGATTCTACTTCTCCCCGTGAGCTCTAAACAGCTCACACAGAACATATATGCACAATAAAAATTATATATTTCTTTAAAATTTTATTATTTGGTGCTGGGAGGTAACTCAGTGTAAGAATTCTGTGGTGTATACAAGGCTTTGATTCATATAGAAAATTTCAAAACTATATTTTATCAAAAGCTTTTAGGGGGTCTATCCTAAATGTTTTCTCCCATAGTCCAAGACAGACTCTACAAACTAACATAGAAATCCATTTATCTGAAGGTATAGAAATAAGTCTACTCACAGCACAATCTAACTGTACATGTCCTTTTATTCTATTTTTCTCTTCCCTCCCCCTATTGTTAAGTTTTTCAGTTTATACACACACAAAAAAGCAGTGTTCTGAAAATTGTAATTTTACAAAGCTTGGACATTTCTTTATCTCTGAAGGTCTCAAATGTAATCTATTTGAAAGACTCCTTTTCTGAATATGTGTCCTGCCAAATGCAAAATAATTACAAAGAGCAAGCTTCTAAGTCTGTCTCAGAGTACAGAGTAGATATCAGGCTGTGGGAACTAAGGTTATTGACTTTCCAATGGAATGGGGGAGGTTTCCAACATATGGGAGAAATTATACCCAGTAAATGTTCAAAACATTGCTATACCATGGGATAAATCACAAAATTGTAATTGATAGGAAAAAGTTTATGGCTTCACACAAATAATCTACAGCAGAAAAAACACAAACATTTCAAAAGGCAAAAACACCAGTATAATTTTTGTTTCTCTTTTATTATTATTATTATTATTATTATTATTATTTTATTATTAACAGAGATGGCACATTTTCTATCCTGATATAACCTTATTCAAGGTCTCTTACCCTTCCCACCACATCAGGTCATTCTCTCTTCTCCACAAATCCAGATCCCCACCCTGAGCAGGTGGCAGGCAGTCCCAAGGTCCCACTGTCCCAATATTTCTTAGTTCAGCCTCCACTCCTGGCAGATGCAGTTTTCTCCCCTCAGCCTCAAGACTGAGTCAGGTTTTCCTCTAGGGGAAGTGGGGATAGAAGTCCCTCTTGGATCAGTCCAAGGCGTTTCTGATCCCAAGCTGTTCAGTGGTTGTGGTTTGCAGCTTGGAATGCTTTGCTTTTTTTCTGTTTGTTTATTTGTTTGTTTGTTTGTTTAGAATCCACTAATGAGTGAGTACATCCCCTACTTATCTTTCTGGGTTTGTGATACCTCTCTCAGGAGTATATTCTCCAAATCTATCCATTTGCCTGCAAATTTTATATCATTTTTTCTTACTGCTGAGTAGTACTACATTGTGTAGATGTACCACGGTTTGTTAATCCATTCTTCAGTTGAGGGGCATCTAGGTTGTTTTCAGGTTCTTGCTATTACAAAAAAACGCTGCTATGAACATAGTTGAGCTAATACTTTTGAAGTGTGACTTGCATGTTTAGGGAATACACCCAGAAATGGTATTGCTGGGTCCTAGGGGAGATTGATTCTCAATTTTCTGAGAAACCTCCATACTGCATTTCAGAATAACAGAACAAGCTTACACTCCCACCAAAAATGAAGGAGTGTTTCCCTTGCTCTGCATCCTCTCCAGCATAGGCTGTCATCTGTGTCTTTTATCTTAGCCAATTTAACATGTGTCAGGTGGTATCTCAAAGTTGTTTTGATTTGCATTTCTCAGATGGCTAAAGATGATGAGCACTTTTTCAGGTGCCTTTCAGCCACTTGTAGTTCCTCTGCTGAGAATTCCCTTTTTAGATCTGAACCCCATTTTTTGATAGGGTTATTCAAGGTTTTGGGATCTAAATTCCTGAGCTCTTTATATACCTTAGAGATCAGTCCTCTATCACTGGTAGGGTTGGTGAAAATCTTTTCCCATTCTGTAGGCTGGCATTTTGTCCTATTTATAGTGTCCTTGGCTTTGCAGAAGCTTCCCAGCTTCAGGAGATCCCACTTATTGATTGTTGGTCTTAGTGTCTGTGCCACTGGTGTTATATTTAGGAAGTGGTAGCCTGTGCCAATTTGCAGAAGTGTATTTCCCACTTTCTTTTCTATCAAGTTCAAAGTGGTTGGGGTTAAGTTGAGGTCGCTGATCCACTTGGATTTGAGTTCTGTGCAGGGTGACAGGCTCGGATCTATTTGCATTTCTCTACACACTTCCTTCCAGTTATGCCAACACCATTTGTTAAATATACTATCTTTTTTCCATTGAATGTTTTGGGCCTCTTTGTCAAAAATCAGGTGTTCATAGGTTTTTGGGCTAATGTCTGGATCCTCAATTCTATTCCATTGGTCCACAAGTCTGTTTTTATGCCAGTACCAGGCTGTTTTTATTACTGTAGCTCTATAGTATAGCTTGAAGTCAGGAATGGTGAAACCTCCTGAGGTTCTTTTGTTGAGTAAAATTGTTTTGGCAATCCTGGCTTTCCTGTTATTCTAAATGAAATTGCGTATTGTTCTTTCAAGGTCCAAAAAATATTGTGTTGGGATTTTGATAGGCAGTGCATTGAATATGTAGATTGCCTTTGGTAGAATTGCCATTTTTACTATGTTGATCCTACTAATCCAGGAACATGGGAGAGCTTTCCATTTTCTGATATCCTCTTCAATTTCTTTCTTCAATGATTTAAAATTTTTGTCAAATAGGTCTGTTACTTCTTTGGTTATAGTTACTCCAAGGTATTTAATACTATTTGCAGCTAAAATGAAGGGTAATGTTTCCCTTATTTCTTTCTCAGCTCTTCTATCTTTAGTGTATAGAAGGGCTACTGATTTCTTTGAGTTTATCTTGTATCCTGCTACATTGCTGAAGGTGTTCATCAGCTGTAGCAGTTCTTTGGAAGAATTTTGTGGGTCATTTATGTATACAATCATATCATCTGCAAATAGAGATAGCTTCACTTCTTCTTTTCCAATTTGTATCCCCTTAATCTCTTTTCGTTCCCTTATTGCTTTAGCTAAAACTTCGAGAACTATATTGAATAGATAAGGGGAGAGAGGACATCCTTGTCTAGTTTCTGACTTTAGTGGGATTTCTTTGAGTTTTTCTCCATTAAGTTTGATACTGGCTGTCGGCTTCTTGTAAATTGCCTTAATTATATTTAGGTATTCTCCCTGTATTCCTGATCTCTCCAGGGCTTTAATCTTAAAGGAGTGTTGGATTTTGTCAAAGGCTTTTTCTGCATCTAAGGATATGATCATGTGGTTTTGTTCCTTTAGTTTGTTTATATGATGGATAACATTTACAGTTTTTCATATGTTAAACCAGCCCTGAATTTCTGGGATGAAGCCTACTTGGTCATGGTGGATGATCTCTTTTATGCATTGTTGTATACGGTTTGCCAAAATTTTGTTGAGAATTTTCACATCAATATTCATGAGGGAAATTGGTCTGTAATTCTCCTTCTTTGTTGTGTCTTTGAGTGGCTTGGGTATTAGGGTGATTGTGACCTCATAAAAGAAATTTGGCAATATTCCTTCAGTTTCTACTGTGTGAAATAGTTTGAGGAGTAACGGTAGTAATTCTTCTTTGAATGTCTGGTAGAATTCTGCACTGAAACCATCTGGGCCAGGGCTTTTATTTTTGGGGAGGTTTTTAATGACAGCTTCAATTTCCTTAAGGGTTATAGGCCTGTTTAGGTAATTAATCTGATTTTCATTTAATTTTGGAAGATGGTGCCTGTCCAGAAAGCTGTCCATTTCTTCTAAGTTTTCCATTTTTGTGGAATACAGATTTTCAAAATATGATCTCATAATTCTCTGTATTTCCTGGGGATCTGCTGTTATGTCCCCGTTTTCATTTCTGATTTTGTTGATTTGAATACTCTCTCTCTGTTTTTTGATTAGTTTGGCTAAGGGCTTATCTATCTTGTTAACTTTCTCAAAGTACCAACTCTTAGATTTGTTGATTCTTTGTATTGTTCTTTTTTTTCAAATGTATTGATTTCAGCTCTAAGTTTGATTATTTCCTGCCATCTACTCCTTCTAGGTGAGTTCACTTCTAATTGTTCTAAGGCTTTCAGCTGCACTGTTAGGTCTCTAGTGTGGGATTTCTCAAAGTTTTTCATATAGGTGTCTAGCACTATGAATTTTCCTCTTAAGACTGCTTTCATTGTGTCCCACAATTTTGGATACATTGTAGATTCATTTTCATTGAATTCTAGGGAGACTTTGATTTCTTTCTTAATTTCTTCCTTGACCCAGAGATGGTTCAGCTGATTGATGTTTAGTTTCCATGAGTTGGTAGGCTTTCTTTGGGTTTTGATGTTGTTGAACTCTAACTTTAGGCCCTGATGGTCCGATATGTTACAAGGGATTATTTCCACTTTTTTGTATCTGCTGATATTTGCTTTATGACCAATTAT
>PVIH01020934.1:0-10527 GCA_004025045.1 Sigmodon hispidus | reverse complement strand
GTGGAAGGTTCTATAGATATCTATGAAATCCATTTGCAACATAACCTCATTTAGACTCCTTATTTCTCTGTTGAGGCTCTGTCTGGTTGATCTATCCAGGGTTGAAAGTGGGGTATTGAAGTCTCCCACTATTAGGGTGTAAGAATTGATGTGGGATTCGAGCTTTAGCTGTGTTTCTTTTACATATGTAGGTGCCCCTATATTAGAGGCATAAATATTTAAGATTGAAATCTCCTCTTGACCAATTTTTCCTGTGATGAATAAGTAGTGACCCTCTTGGTCCCTTTTTATTGCTTTTAGCTTAAAGTCTACTTCGTTAGATATTAAGTTTGCAACCCCTGCTTGTTTCTTAAGACCGTTTGACTGGAAAATTTTTTCCCAACCTTTTAATCTAAGCCTGTGTCTGTCTTTGCAGTTGAGGTATGTTTCTTGTAGGCAACAGAAGGATGGCTTCTGTTGTTTTATCCATCTTGTTAGTGTGTGACGTTTTATAGGAGAGTTGAGTCCATTGATATTAAGAGAAATTAGTGACGATTGATTCATAATTCCTGCCATTTTTGGTGGTAACTTGTTTGTATTTCCTTTCTCTAGGGTATTCTTCTGTGGACTTACTGATTGTTTGTGATTTTATGGGTGTATCTGGGGTCCTTAGGTTGTAGTTTTCCCTCTAATACTCTCTGTAGTGCTGGATTGGTAGATAGATATTCTTTCAGTCTGACTTTGTCCTGAAATACCTTGTTTACTCCATCTATGGTTATTGATAATTTTGCAGGGTATAGTATTCTAGTTTGGCATCCATGCTGTTTTAGCTTCTGTATAACTTCTGACCAAGCCTTTCTAGCTTTCATCGTTTCAATTGAAGAGTCAGGTGTTATTCTTAAGGGTCTGCCTTTATATGTGAGTTGGCCCTTTTGTTTTGCAGCTCTTAAAATTTTTTCTTTGTTCTGTATGTTTTGTGTCTTGATTATAATGTGGCACGCTGACTTTTTTGGGGGGATCATATCTATTTGGTGTTTTGTATCTTTATAGGCATTTCCTTTTTCAGGTTAGGAGAGTTTTCTTCTATGATTTTATTGAAAACATTATCTGTGCCTTTGAGCTGGTATTCTTCTCCTTCTTCTATTCCTATTATTCTCAAATTAGGTCTTTTCATGGGGTTCCAGATTTCCTGAACATTTTGAGTTATGGCTTTTTTAGTTTTACTATTTTCTTTGACTGATATATCTATTTAAGCTACTGAGTCTTCCACTTCAGAGATTCTATCTTCCATCTCTTGAACTCTGTTTGTTATGCTTGTATCTGTAGTTACAGCTTTTTTCTTCATGTTTTCTATTTCCATCTTTGCTTCATTTTGTGCCTTTTTTATTGCTTCTATTTCAGCTTTTATTTCTGCTTTTATTTCAGCTTTTAGTTCCTGGCATGTTTCTTTCATAGATTTGTTCATCTGTTCCAATTTTTTGTTTGTATTTTCTTCTATTTCTTTAAGGCTTTTTTTCATATCTTCTTTGAGAGCTTCGATGATCATCAAAAAGGAATTTTTGGTGTTGCCTCCTTCTGTTTCCTCTTCATTGCTCAGTTCAGGTCTTGTATTTGTAAGATCGCCACTCTCTTCTGGAGTTACTATGTTGTCCTTTGTATTATTATGTAATTTCTTGCACTGACGTTTGCCCATGGCTTCAGTGGTTCACAATTAGATGGGTCCTGGTGAGTTGTGCCTCCTGTCACCTCTCTGGTCAGGGTCTGATTCTGTCTTTCAGAGACCCCTGCAGTTGATGGTTCGCTCAGTTCGAGGTCATGGTGGGTAGCTGTGCAAATTCCCTCAGCTGGAGCCGTGGGTGTGGTCAGGGGCAGAGTTTACCTGCCCCTGCTCCAGAATGCACTGGGACTCTGCAGACAGCACTTGGTCCCGGGAGCGGAACCGGTAGCAATGGGAGCTCAACTCTCTGTCCCAGACTGGGATATAGGTGCTGAAGCCTGGTGACCCCTCCTCAACTCTGGGCGGGGTCTGAATCTGCCCTTCAGAGGCCCCTGCAGTTGGTTTGCTCAGTTCGAGGTCGTGGTGGGAGCCGTGCATATTCCCTCAGAAGGAGCTGTGGGTGTGGTCAGGGGCAGAGTTTACCTGCCCCTGCTCCAGAGTGTGCTGGGACTCTGCAGACAGCCTAGTCTCTCCTTTGTGAAGACAGGATATGTTGCTACTAACTATTGTCCACATCCATACAACTCAATGTTTGGGATAGACCTTCTCATCTAACGATGTAGTTATATCACTCTACACTGTCCAAGCCATGGTAACACTGTCTTGGTTTTACTTACCCTACAATGAGTTTCTCAGGTTCCATGCACTACTGGCCCTTTTGCCCTCTTAGTGCCTGACTGTCACTGATAAAATGCTCTCCAGGTTCATGAAGATTGCTGTGATATTTATGCTGTTGAGGACAGAACTGCAGCACACCTGAGAGGACCATCAGGAAGTTGGGAGATGCAGATCATTGGTTCACAGAGCATAATGACCTTGCACAGAATCAATTGCCACTCCTGGCACCCACAAGGGTTAAGTCATAACTGTCACTAAGTACAGAGATACTGTGACTCCTATTTTTAAAAAAATTACACTGTCATTAAAAGCCTCCCCAAAAATAAAAGCTGAGGTCCAGATGGTTTCAGTGCAGAATTGTACCAGACATTCCAAGAACAATTACTACCATTATTCCTCAAACTATTTCACACAGTAGAAACTGAAGGAATATTGCCAAATTCCTTTTTTTGAGGCCACAATTACCCTAAAACCCAAGCCACTCAAAGACACAACAAAGAAAGAGGACTACAAACCAATTTCCCTCTTGAATATTGATGCTCAAATTCTCAACAAAAATTTGGCAAACTGTATACAACAAAATATAAAAAATATCATCCACCACGACCAAGTTGGCTTCAACCCAGAAATACAGGGTTGGTTTAAAATACGAAAAACCTTAAACGTTATCCATCATTTAAACAAACTAAAAGAACAAAACCACATGATCACATCCTTAGATGCTGAAAAAGTCTTTGACAAAATCTAACACTCCTTTATAATAAGAACTCTGGAGGGATCAGAAATAGCTGGACAATATCTCAATATAATAAAGGCAATCTACAAGAAGCTGACAGCCAGCATCAAACTTAATGGAGAAAAACTCAAAGCAATCCCACTAAAATCAGGAACTAGACAAGGATGTCTTCTCTCCCCTTATCTATTCAATATAGTTCTCAAAGTTTAGCAAAAGCAATAAGAGAATGAAAGGAGATTAAGGGGATACAAATTGGAAAAGAAGTGAAACTATCTCTATTGGCAGATGATACAATTGAATACAATACTGACCCACACAATTCTACCAGGGAACTTCTATGGCTGATAAACACCATTAGCAATGTAGCAAGATACAAGATTAACTCAAAGAAATAAGTAGCCCTCCTATACACTTAAGATAAAAGGGCTGGAAAGGAAATAAGGGAAACATTACCTTTTATAATAGCTGCAAATGGTATTAAATACCTTGGAGTAACTATAACCAAAGAAGTAACATATCTATTTGACAAATAGTTTAATTCACTGAAGAAAGTGAGCAACTGCTGACTATGGCAAGCTCATTTCCAAATTAGTGCTCAAATATATTGTAAAGAATAAATTTGTGTTTTTGGTATAACCTTGTGATTCTTGCTAACCTTGTGATTTTTTTCCTTCAAAACCCAGCTTGCCAAAGTACCTCCTCTGGCCACTGTCACACCTGTCTGTCAAAGAGTGGTCCTTGTTATGCAGCTCATAATTTTCAGTAAACCTCGCTTTTGTATTTTGGGGAAAAAATGTATGAACTTATACAGTGTATTTGTCAAATGTATTAAAATGATGACAGAAATAACCTGTCTGTCATGTGATCAAGACTATGGTAACTATTGCTATAGAGACCACTAGAATGCAATATGAAAACTGAATAGGGCTGAAGTTGAGTTCACATGAAAGATTTGAAACTCTCTGTGGTGTTTTCAGCTTTTATTATCCCCATATGTGTGATGACAGTGTTAGCAGATGCTGTGCAGTGGTCTTTCTATATGCTGTGAATATGTGTTGCTGCCACTGATTAATGAAAACTCTATTTTAGCCTATGGCAAGACAGGAAAATTAAGAGATATCGGAAGAAGAGAAGCAGAGTCAGAGGAGATGAGACACTGACAGCCTCCAGAGAAGAAAATGTAATAAAACACAAGTAAAGCCATGAGACATGGGGCAATACATAGATTAATAATTATGGATTAATTTAAGTTGTTAGAGCTACATAGCAAGAAGCCTAAGCCCTAGACCTGAGAATTTGCAATTAATATTAAGCATATGAGTGATTATTGTATAAGCAGCTGCAGGACCTCAGGACCAGGAGAGATGTAGAAACTTCTGCCTACAAGCAGATCTTCTTCCATCATAGATTCTTCATTCTTTTATACAACACTCAAATCTCCAAGACTCCCAGGGTGTGCTCTGTTTGAAGGCACTTTGAACATAGCAATGCCAGTCAGATCAATTCTATTCATCATAATTCTTCTTTCTCCTCTTCCTCCTACTCCAGCTGCCCTTCCCTTTCTTCCTCTTCCTCTTCTTACCACCTCTTCTCTCTGATTCTTTCTCTTCTTCTTCTTTTATCTTATTTTTTAGAAGAATTGGAAAACAGAAAACATAATTATTACTTTCTCAAAATGCTCAAGTTAAGGAAGAAAACACTACTTCACAACTAATAATGGTAACTGATGTGGAGTTTTAATCAGTCTGTAGACTGTACTCTACATCTCTGCATTAACATTAACATAGATACTTGTTCTCTGATGCAGGCAATTAAAACTTCTGTTTGATTTTTCCCAGATTATCTGACATAGCTGATATGGCACAATCACTGGACAGAGGTAAATGCCTTAATGTGTCACTTTCTCATAAAAATGTGGTTGTGTTTCATATCTTTATCTACAAACTCTAGCAGATGTTGTTAAAGTGAGAGGGAGAGAGAAAGAGAGCAAAAGATGAGTGAAGAGGAGGGAGCAAGAGGGTAAGGGGAGACACAGAGAGAAGGAAAAGCAGAGGCAGTCAAGAACATAATTTAAAAAGTAAATGACAAAACAAAACAAGCCTGTTGGTTATCTTGTCTCTTGTAACTAAAAGTTCTGTACTGATTTGATTATTAGTATTTGATTAATGCCATCAGCAAAATATATCCGGCCCCATAAGCCTGATCTATAATGAGAGTCATTTTGGAATTTAGAAAACAATGGAGAAAGAGTTAATGCACATTAATGTATATGAAGTACATCAAATAGTTACATGTAATATTTAATAATTTTGAAGTTAAATATTTAAGTACCAAACTAGTAACTCTAGTGAATATCTCAAATCAATGAACAAATGTATAAATAGCTAACATAAGACAAAATCAACTTATTTTAAAAATCATCATCCATGGGCCTAGGGAACTGGCTGTATATTAAACATGCATGTAAGAGGACCTCAATTTGGATGCCCATAACCCACATAAAGTTAGATGTGACACTGTGCATCTCTAATCCCTGCAATCCTATAGCAGGATGGAAGGCAAAGATAGAGTTCCCACATCTTAGGCCATCCAGCTTGGTGTGAGCAAAACAGCAGGAGAGTCATTCTCCAAAGCAGCCCCACACAATGACCAGTGCTAGATATTAACCTCTAATTTCCACACACATTCTACATCATGTATTCACATACAGGTGCACAAAGGAACACAAACATGCAAGATTATTACATGCCATCCTTTCACATGGCATTGGTGGAGATTTATATTACAATATAGTTATGAATTACAAATAGGCTTATAAAGGTTACAGATGCACTTTACCTACTCAGACATTGAACAGAGAATCACACTGAGCTGACCTGTGCACACTGTACTTCCTATGCTTGTGTTAGTACAGGTGTGCATGTTACCTTTAGCAGTTGGTGCTTTCGGCAGAAAGGATGACAATAAGTAGTGCAGGTGAACCAGCCTCTTCAAAAACTGCTGTTGAGTTCGCTCAAAATTCTGCCTCCAGAACAACTTCAAAGCTACTACCTGAGATGCTCTAGGGTCACAGTCTGTCCAGCCAAGACTTAAATAAGCTCTACTTTCCCATCACACAGACACTAAACAAAGAAGAATACATCTATCTCTCCAAAGACTTGACAATTCCAATTTTCTCAGGTTCCCTTGAGGCTTCTGTCACTCCCAGAAAACAGAAAGCCACCAAGAGAATATGATATTCACATTTCAAAGTGGTGGGTGGATGGGTGGTTTTTGTCATTCAGTGAGTTAGGGAAGATCATCATCATTAAGGAGAGTTGGTTCCAAGTTGTTATTAGTCATGGTCGGGGAAAACTGAACAAAGAATAATTAGATTCAGAGATCCCTTTCTGAGAGGAAAAGCAGGGATAGAGAATAGAAATGATGGAATAAAATGGTGGATTGGTGACTGTATTTTCAACTAAATAACAACTACTAGTCTCAAATCTTTTACATTGGCGTATATGTTAGTATTTCAATATAAATTAAAGATTATTTTGTGTTAATTTTGTTATAAGTGTATATATACATGTATATATATACACACATATACTCTAGTGTAAGTATCATACCTAGGCAGCTCTGTAGCCACATTTCTGACTAGACTGCTGATTAGTTCTGTTCTACCAGCTGCTCCCAAAATAACCACACAGAGATATATTATTAATTATAATTGTTCAGAGATTAGCTTAATATTGTCTCCAGCCAACTCTTCTAAATTAAATTAACACATTTCCATTAATCTATGTGCTCCCCTGAGACTCAGTTAACTTATCTATGAACTTCCCCTCTTGTGTCTTCTGAGTCTGACTTGATAACTCTCTGACTCCACCCTCCTTCTGTCTAGGATTCTATCTGACCTGGAAATCCTGCCTAGCTATCATTCAACCAGTTTTTACTAAGAATGAGAGCAAAACATATTATTCTACATTATACCTCATTTAAACAACCAGAGTGAGATCATCAGGCTGCAAATAGGTGATTTTGATGAGATAGGAAAATGTCTCCACAGCAGAGGGAAGACAGACAGTGACAAGGGATGTCACATTTGCAATCTTCCTAATGCCAGAACACACTGCTATCTCACCAATGAATTAAGGTTAGAAAAGTATGATGTATTCTGCTAACAAGAAGGAATTATGATAGCCTCAGTGGGCAGGTCTGACACTGTCCAAGAACCTCATCATGGAGAAGCTGTGTCCACTGAGACAGTGGGACAGACTGAGCTCTTATATATAAATGCAGTTGTGTGTAGAGATATTGAATTTTATATTTATACTGAGGATATACTTGCATATATACACAGCATCTTCTGTCCATATGTGCAAAAGAGAACTAAATAAAATATGGTGAAAACAAAGAAAAGGTTTACATGGAGCTACCACACATGTCAAGTACTGCCATTGCCACCATTGTCTCTGATAGGTGATGTCTACTCTGAGCACTGCCTTTTGCCAAATGTCCAAACTAAAGCTTGTAATAGCAAGAAGATATGCAAATAAGGCATCTCTGTGACCTTGAAAACCAGCCCTGCCCAGGCCCTGCAGCTCTGGCAGAGGAGCCCAGCCCTGGATTCCCAGGTCCTCTCATTTGGTGATCAGCTGTGATCAGACACCATCACCATGGCCTTGGGGCTCAGATGCCTTTTCCTTATTGTCATTTTAAAAGGTAATTTATGGAGATGAGACATTGTATGTTTGTGCAGACATGAGAAGAAGATAACAATGGCTTCTGTGACAGTTTTCTGACCAAAATTCTCTGTTTGCAGGTGTCCAGTGTGAGGTCCAGCTGGTGGAGTCTGGGGGAGGCTTGGTGCAGCCTGGAAACTCCCTGAAACTCTCCTGTGCAGCCTCTGGATTCACCTTCAGTAGCTCTTACATGAACTGGGTCAGACAGGACCCAGGAAAAAGGCTGGAGTGGCTTGCATACATTAGTGGTAGTAGTAGTTATATTAAATATGCCGATGCTGTGAAGGGCCGATTCACCATCTCCAGAGACAACGCCAAGAACACCCTGTACCTGCAAATGAGCAACCTGAAGCCTGAGGACACAGCCCTGTATTACTGTGCTACAGACACAGTGGTACAAAGTTACTGTGAGCTCAGACAAGAACCTCCCTGCAGGGCACTCAAGACCAGCAGGGGGCGAGGAGAACACTCAGAGGTCTTAGTCATGGATGAGCCTGTTCAGAGCAGCAAAGGGGCTAGACTTGGTTTCTTCTTAAAAAATAAATAAATACATGTTCATGTTTCAATGTTTAAGAAATTTTTCAATTAAAATGCTATCTCAGATACAACTCTCATCCCACCTGCCCTTCCCCCTCATGCTTTCTCTTCAACTTCCTCTCCTTGAAGAGGTGAGGGCTGTAATGAGGAGTCAGCAAAATCTGGTGCATTCTGTTGAGGCAGCTCCAAGAGTCTTCTCCCTGCATCAAGGCTGTGCAAGGTGTCTCAACGTAGGTAATGGGCTACAACAACCTAGCTCTTGCATCAGGGATAGATCCTGATAGGCCACTTATCGAACCCAGATGCACATTGTTTCCTGTACTCAGAGGGCCTAGCCTGGTCCCATGCAGGCTCCACAGATGATTGTCAGCTGCTCATAAGTTCCTACTACTTGATTTGTTTTTCTCTGCACATTCTCCATCATAATCTTGAGCTCCTTTTCTTGCTCATATAATTTCTCTCCCCTCTCTTTGAACTCCTGGACTTCAGCCTGGTGCTTGGTTGTGGATCTCTGCATCTGCTTCCATCAGTTAAAGGATGAAGGCTCTATGATGACAGAGTATTCAGCAATCTGATTAGAGGGGTAAGCCGGCTCAGGCAGCCTCTCCACTATTGCTAGTTGTCTAGGCTGAGGTCATCTTTGTAGATTCCTGGGAACTTCCCCAGCACCAGGTTTCTCCCAAACCCCAGAATGTCTCCCTCTATCAAGGTGTCTCTTTCATTTCTGTCCCACTCAACCCTGTCTCAGCTTGACCATCCTGGTCCCTTATGTTCTCATCCCTCCTCCCCTCCCTCTATTGCCCCTTCCCTGGGCAATCCATGCTTCCCTGTTAGGGTCCTGCTTGTCTGTTAGCTTCTCTGAAGTTGTGGGAAATCTGCATTACCTCATTGAGGATTATGTTTTCTAAAATACTTTTTGATTCAAATTTTTCCCATACCCACTGCTGTTCCCCCTCCCACCCCTTCTTCCAGTCATTCTGCAGCTTCTCCCCACCTCACACCCATTCACTCCCCAGAGACAGCAAGGTATCCCAAGGTGAATCAATTTGGTTTGGCGTATACAGGGGAGTTGAAATCCAATCCAATACCCCAAGTGTCAAGGGTGACAAGGGTGTTCCCCATAGGGCTACTAGAAATCAGTTCATGCACCAGGAATAAAATCTGGTCCCAGTGCAAGAGGCTCCACAAACTACCCACACCTTTCAACTGTCATTCACATTCAGAGCATCCAGATCCTTTCCCTGAATGTTAGTCAGCTGTCATTTCATAATCTGTGAGCTCCCGACAGCACCTGACAGCCTACTCCTAGGGTCTCCCTAACATGATCCCAATCCCTCCACTCATGCAATTTCTCCTCCCTCTCTTCAGCTGGGCCAGTAGCTCACCCCAGTGTTTAGCTATAGATCTCTGCATCTGCCCCCATCAGCTGCTCTATGAAGGTTCTCTAATGGCAATTAGGCTGATCATTTATATAATAACAAGGAAAGGCCAGCTTAAGCACCAACTCCACTACTGCTAGGAGTCCTATCTGGGCTCATCTTGTGGGTTCTTGGGTGTATCCATAGCACCAGGTTTCTCTCTGACCCCACAGTGACTTCCTCTATCTGGATATGCACTTCTTCGCTCTCACTTTTTGTTTCTCTGTATCATCATCATCCCATTCCTTCATATTCCCTTCTCACCTTGCCTTGGAACCTCCATCTTATGATACCAATTAACTCAGGAGATCTTTTCTATTTTCCCTTACCAGGGGAATCTATGAATATCTCTCTTAACTTCCTAACATTACCTGGCTCCTGGAGGGGGGTTGTAGACTGTAACATAGACATATTTTGATTTACGTCTAAAATCTTTTTATGCGTGGGTACATACCATGTCTAACATGCTGGTCCTGTGTTACCTCACTCAGGATGATACTCTACAGATGAGTCCATTAGCCTAAAAGTTTCAGGATGTCATTTTTTTACTACTGATTAGTATTCTATTCTGTAAATATACAAAAATTTTTAATTCGTTTTTTGTTGAGTGATATCTAGGTTGTTCAGGTTCTGGCATGGTTGGATGGTGGTATGTAGAAGAATGCAAATAGATCCATATCTATCACCCTCCATAATACCCAAAGACCTCAAAATAACCCAGTTACAGTACCTTGATAAAAATAAATGAGATATACTTTAGAATACATTGGCAAAGGTGGATAATTTATAAATATA
>PVIH01020933.1:0-31093 GCA_004025045.1 Sigmodon hispidus | reverse complement strand
CCCCACTGTCACATCATAATATCCTACTGTCACATCATATGCCCCACTGTTAAATCAAAATGCCCCACTGTCACATCATAATGTAACATTGTCACATCATAATGCCCCAGTGTCACACCACAATGCCCCATTGTCACTTCATAATACCCCATTGTCACACCATAATGCACCACTGATACATCATAATGCCCCAGTGTTATATCATAATGTCTCACTGTCACATCATAATGCATAACTGTAACATCATAATGCACCACTGTAACATCAGAATGTCCGTCTGTAATATCATATTGTCCCACTGTCACATCATAATACCCCATTGTCACATCATAAGGCCCCACAGTTGAATCATAATGTTCCACTGTCACATCACAATGCCCTGCTGTCACATCATAATGCCCCACTGTTACATCATAATGTCCAACTGTCACATCATAATGTCCAACTGTCACATCATAATGTCCCACTGACACATCATAATGCCCCACTGTCTCTATATAATGCCCCACTGTCAAATCATAATGCCCCACTGTCACTTCACAATGCCCATTGTGACATCATAATGCCGCTCTGTTACATCATTATGCACCACTGTAACATCATAACATCCCACTGTCACATCATAATGCCCCACAGTTACATCATAATACCCCATTGTCACATTAAAATGCCCCGAAGTTACATCATAATGTTCTCCTGTCACATCATAATGCCCCACTGTCACATCTTAATGCACCACTGTCACATCATAATGCCCCACTGTCACGTCATAATTTCCCATTGTCACATCATAATGCCCCATTGTTATATCATAATGCCCCACTGTAACATCATAATGTCCCACTGACACATCATAATGCCCCACTGTCTCTATATAATGCCCCACTGTTTCATCATAATGCACCACTGTTACATCATTATGTCCCACTGTCATATCACAATGCCTTACTGTTACATCATAATGTCCCACTATCAAAATACAATATCCCACTGTTACATCATATTGACCCACTGTCAAATCATAATGTCCCACTGTCACATTACAATGCAACACTGTAACATCATCATACCCCACTGTCATATCATAATACAGCATTGTCACATTGTAATGCCCCACCTTTACATCATAATTTTCCACTGTCAAATTATAAAGCTCCACTGTTATATCATAATGTCCCACTGACACATTATAATGCCCCACTGTCACAACATAATGCCCCACTGTCACATCTGTATGCCCCACTGTTACATCATAATATCCCACTGTCACATCAACATGCCACACTGTCATATCATAATTCCCAACTGTCACATCATAATATCTCACTGTGACATCATAGTGCTCCACAGTCACATCATAATGCCCCACTTTCACATCATAATGAACCACTGTCACATCACTATGCCCCACTGTTACATCACAATTCCCCACTGTCACATCATAATGTCCCACTGACAAAACATAATGTCCCACTTTCACATCGTAATGTCCCACTGACATATCATAATGCCCCACTGTTACATCATAATGTCCCACTGTTACAACATAATGCCCCACTCTCACATAATAATGACCCACTGTAACATCATTGTGACCCACTATCACATCATGATGTCCCCCTGTCACACTATAACTCACCACAGTTATATCATCATGCACCACTTTCACATCATAACACTCCATTGTCACATAATTATGCCCTCCAGTTACATCATAATGTTCCACTGTCACAACATAATGCCCCACTGTCACATCATAATGTACCACTGTCACATCATAATGCCCCTTTGTCACTTCTTAATGCACCAACATTACATCATAATGCCCCACTGTCACATCATAATGCCCACTGTCACATCATAATTCCCCACTGTTACAACATAATGTCCCACTGTCAAATCATAATGCCCCACTGTCAACTCATAATGTCCCACTGTCACATCATAATGCCCGACAGTCACATCATAATGCCTCATTGTCAATTCATATTGCCCCACTGTCACATCGTTATGCCCCTCTGTCACATCACAATGTCCCATTGTCACATCATAATGGGCCTCTGTTATGTCATAATGCCCCACTGTCACTTCATAATATCCCACTGTCACATCAAATGCCCCACTGTTAAATCAAAATGCCGCACTGTCATATCATAATGCAAAATTGTGACATCATAATACCCCACTGTCACATCACAATGCCCCAGTGTCACTTCATAATACCCCATTGTCACACCATAATGCACCACTGATACATCATAATGCACCACTGTTACATCATAATGTTCCACTGTCATATCATAATGTATCACTGACACATCATAATGCCACACTGTTACATCATAATGTCCCACTGTCATATGATAATGTATCACTGACACATCATAATGCCCCACTGTCACATCACAATGCCCCTCTGTCACATCATAATGCACAACTGTAACATCATAATGTCAGACTGTCATATCATATTGTCCCACTGTCACATCATAATATCCCATTTTCACATTATAAGGCCCCACAGTTGAATCATAATGTTCCACTGTCACATCACAATGCCTGCTGTCACATCATAATACCCCACTGTCACTTCTTAATACCCTATTGTCACATCATAATGCACCACTATTACATCATAATGCTCCACTGTCACATAACAATGCCCCGCTGTAACATCACAATGCCCCACTTTTACGTCATAATGTCCCACTGTCACATTATTATGCACAACTATTACATCATCATGCCCCACTGTCACATCATAATACCCCATTGTCTCCTCATAATGCCCCACAGTTACATCATAATGTGCCACTTTCATATCATAATGCCTCACTGTCACATCATAATACCTCACTGTCACATCATAATGCCCCACTTTCACATCATAATGCCCCACGATCACACCACTATGCCCCACTGTTACATCACAATGCCCCACTGTCACATCATAATGTCCCACTTTCACATCATAATGTCCCACTGTCACATCATAATGCCTCATTGTCACTTCTTAATGCCCCAATATTACATAATAATGGCCGACTGTCACATCATAAGCCCACTGTCACATCATAATGACCCACTGTTACAACATAATGTCCCACTGTCACATCATAATGCCCTACTGTCACCTCATAATGTCCCACTGTCACATCATCATGCCCGACTGTCACATCATAATGCCTCACAGTCAATTCATAATGCTCCACTGTCATATCAAAATACCCCACTGTCACATCATAATGCCCCACTGTTTCATCATAATGCACCACTGTTACATCATAAAGTCCCACTGTCATATCATAATGCCTCACTGTTACATCATAATGTCCCACTATCACAATATAATGTCCCACAGTCACATTTCAATGCACCACTGTCACATCATAATACCCCATTGTCACATCATAATGCCCCACTTTTACATCATAATTTTCCACTGTCAGATCATAAAGCACAACTGTTACATCATAATATTCCACTGACACATTATAATGCCCCACTGTCACAACATAATGCCCCACTGTCACATCTTTATGCCCCACTGTTACAACATAATGTCCTACTGTCACATCATAATGCCACACTGTCATATCCCAATGCCCCTCTGTCACATCATAATACCCCATTATCACATCATAATGCCCCACTGTCATATCATAATGTATCACTGACACATCATAATGCCACACTGTTACATCATAATGTCCCACTGTCATATGATAATGTATCACTGACACATCATAATGCCCCACTGTCACATCACAATGCCCCTCTGTCACATCATAATACCCCATTGTCACATCATAATGTTTCACTGTCATATCAAAATGCCCCACTGTCACATCATAATGTCCCACTGTCACATCATAATGCCCCTCAGTCTCATTATATTATCTCACTGTCACATCATATGCCCCAATGTTTCATCATAATGTCCCACTGTCATATCATAATGTATCACTGTCACATCAGAATTCCCCACTTTCACATCACAATGTCTTTCTGTCACATCATAATAACCCATTGTCACATGATAATGTTCCACTGTCACATCATAATGTACCACTGTTACATCATCATTCCCCACTGGCACATCATAATACCCCATTGTAACATCATAATGCCCCACAGTTACATCATAATATTCCACTGTCACATCATAATGTCCCACTGTCACATCATAATGCCTCACTGTCACATCATAATGTCCCTTTGTGATATCGTAATGCCGCAGGGTTATAACATAATGCCCCACAGTTACATCATAATGTCCTAAAGTCACATCATAATGCCCAACTGTTACATCATAATGCACCAGTGTTACATCATCATGGCCCACTGTCACTTCTAATACCCCATTGTCACAAAATAATGCCCCACTGTTACATCATAATGTCCCACTTTCACATCATAATGCCCCACTGTCACATCATAATATCTCACTGTGACATCATAATGTTCCACTGTCACATCACAATGTCCCACTGTCAAATGACAATGCCCCACTGTCACATCTTAATACCCCATTGTCACATCATAATGCACCACTGTTACATCATAATGTCCCACTGTCATATCATAATGCCCCACTGTTACATCATAATGGCCCACTGTCACATCATAATGCCCCAATCTTACATCATAATGTCCCACTGTCACATCATAATGCCCCACTGTCACAACATAATGCCCCACTGTCACATCATATGCCCCACTGTTTCATCATAATGCCCCACTGTCATATCATAGTGCAACACTGTCACATCAAAATGCCCCCTGTTACATCATAAAACCCCACTGTTACATCATAATATCCCACAGACACATCATAATGCCCCACTGTTTCATCATAATGCACCACTGTTACATCATAATGCCCCACTATCACAATATAATGCACCATTCGTACATCATAATGAAACACTGTCACATTGTGACATCATAATGCACCGCTGTTACATCATAATGTCTCATGTTCACATCATAATGCCCCACTGTCACATCATAATGCCCCATTTTCATATCATAATGCCATACTGTTACATCATAATGCCCCTTTGATACATCATAATGTCCAACTGTCACATCATAATGCCCCACTGTCTCATCATAATATCCAACTGTTACATCATATGCCCCACTGTTTCATCATAATGCCCCACTGTCATATCATAGTGCAACACTGTCACATCAAAATGCCCCCTGTTACATTATAAAGCCCCACTGTTACATCATAATGTCCCACTGTCACATCATCATGCCCCACTGTTTCATCATAATGAACCACTGTTACATCATAATGTCCAACTGTCATATCATAATGCCTCACTGTGACATCATAATGTCCCACTATTAAAATTTAATGCCTCACTGTTACATCATAATGCCCCACTGTCACATCATAATGATCCACTGTCACACTACAATGCACCACTGTTACCTCATCATGCCCCACTGTCACATCATAATACCCCATTGTCATATCATAATGCCCCACAGTTACATCATAATGTTCCACTGTCACATCATAATGCCCCACTGTTACAACATAATGTCCCACTGTCATATAATAATGCCCCACTGTCACATCTTAATGCCCCATAGTCAATTCATAATTCCCCACTGTTACATCATAAAGTCCCACTGTCAGAATTTAATGCCCCACTGTTACATCATAATGTCTTACTGTCACATCATAAAATCCCACTGTCACATCATATTGCACAATTGTCACATCTTAATGCCCCACTGTTACATCATAACGTCCCACTGTCACATCATAATTTCCCACTGTGACATCACAATGCTCCACTGTCAAATGACAATGCCCCACTGTCACATCATAATACCCCATTGTCACATCATAATGCCCCACTGTAACATCACAATGCCCCTCTGTCACATCATAATGCCCAATTGTCACATCATAATGTTCCACTGTCACATCAAAATGCCCCACTGTCACATCATAATGTCCCAGTGTCACATCATAATGCCCCTCAGTCTCATTATATTATCTAACTGTCACATCAAATGCCCCACTGTTTCATCATAATGTCCCACTGTCATATCATAATGTATCACTGTCACATCATAATGCCTCACTGTCACATCACAATGCCCCTCTGTCACATCATAATACCCCATTGTCACATCATAATGTTCCACTGTCACATCATAATTTACCACTGTTACATCATCATTCCCCACTTGCACATCATAATACGCCATTGTCACATCATAATTCCCCACAGTAACATCATAATATTCCACTGTCACAATAAAATGCCCAAATTTACATCATAATGTTCCACTGTCACGTCATAATGCCCCACTGTCACATCATAATACCCCATTGTCATATCATAATGCCCCACTGTTACAACATAATGCCCCACTGTTACATCATAATGTCCTACTGTCACATCATAAAACCCCACTGTCACAACATAATGCCCCACTGTCACATCATAATGCCCCACTGTCTCATCGTAATATCCAACTGTCACATCATATGCTCCACTGTTTCATCATATTGACCCACTGTCATATCATAGTGCACCACTGTCACATCATAATGCCCCTCTGTTACATCATAAAGTCCCACTGTTACATTATAATGTCCCACTGTCACCTCATAATGCCCCACTGTTTCATCATAATGAACCACTGTTACATCATAATGTCCAACTGTCATATCATAATGCCTCACTGTGACATCATAAAGTCTCACTGGTACATCATAATGTCCCACTGTCACATGATAGTACCCCACTGACAAATCATAATGTCCCACTATCACATCATAATGCTCTACTGTCACATCATAATGCCCCACTGTTACATCATAATGTCCCACTGTCACATCATAATGTCACACTGTCATATATTAATGCCCCACTGTCACATCATAATATCTCACTGTCACATCATATGCCTCACTGTTAAATCACAATGCCCCGCTGTCACAGCACTATTCCCCACTGTCACATCACAAAGCCCCACTGTCACATTATAATATCCCACTGTCACATCATATGCCACACTGTTAAATGAAAATGCCCTGCTGTCACATCACAATGCCCCTCTGTCACATCATAATAACCAATTGTCCCATCATAATGTTCCACTGTCACATTATAATGCCCCACTGTTACATCAAAAAGTCCAACTGAAACATCATAAAGACCCACTGTTACATCATAATGCCCCACAGTTACATCATAATATCCAACTGTCACATCATAATGCCCCACTGTAACAACATAATGCACCACTGTTACATCATAATGTCCCACTGTCATATCATAATGCCTCACTGTTACATCATAAAGTCACACTGTCACAATATAATGCCCCACTGTTACATCCCAATGCCCCTCTGTCATATCATAACGTCCCACTGTCACATTACAATGCACCACTGTTAAATCAACATGTCCCACTGTCACTTCATAGTACTCCATTGTGACATCATAATGCCCCAAAGTTACATCATAATGTCCCACTGTCACATCTTACTGCCCCACTGTCACATCATAATGCCCCATTTTCATATCATAATGCCCCACTGTTACATCATAATGCCCCTTTGATACATTATAATGTCCAACTGTCCCATCATAATGCCCCACTGTTTCATCATTCTGCACCACTCTTACATCATAATGTCCCACTATCATATCATAATGCCTCACTGTTACATCATAATGACCCACTATCACAATATAATGCCCCACTGTTACATCATAATGGCCCTCTGTCACATCTTAATGTCCCACTGTCACATTACAATGCACCACTGTTATATCATCATACCCAACTGACTTTTCACAATACCCCATTGTCACATCATAATGCCACACAGTTACATCCTAATGTTCCACTGTTACATCATAATGTCCCACTGACACATTATAATACCCCACTGTCACAATATAATGCCCCACTGTCACATCTTAATGCCCCACTGTTACATTATAATGTCCCACTGTCACAACATAATTTCCCACTGTCACATCACATACCCCTCAGTCTCATTATATTATCTCACTGTCACATCATATGCCCACTGTTTCATCATAATGTCCCACTGTCATACCATAATGTATCACTGTCACATCATAATGCCCCACTGTCACATCAAATGCCCCTCTGTCACATCATGATACCCCATTGTCACATCATTATGTTCCACTGTCACATCATAATGTACGACTGTTACATCATCATTCTCCACTGGCACATCATAATATCCCATTGTCACATAATAATGCCCCACAGGTACATCATAATATTCCACAGTAACATCAAAATGGCCTACTTTTACATCGTAATGTCCCACTGTCACATCATACTGCCTCACTTACACATCACAATTCCCCAGTGTCACACCATAATGCCCCCCTGTTACATCATAATGCACCACTGTTACATCATCACGGCCCACTGTCACTTCAAATACCCCATTGTCACAAAATATTGCCCCACTGTTACATCATAATGTCACACTTTCACATCATAATGCCCCACATCCACATCATAATATCTCACTGACACATCATAATGCCCCACTGTCACATCATAATTTCCCACTGTCACATCACAATATCCCACTGTCAAATGACAATGCCCCACTGTCACATCATAATAACCCATTGTCACATCATAATTCCCCACTGTTACATCATAATGTCCCATTGTCACATCATAAAGCCCCACTGTTTCATCATAATGCCCCAGTGTTACATCATAATGCACCACTGTTTCATCATAATGTCCCACTGTCACATCATAATGCCCCATTGTTACATCATAATGTCCCACTGTCACATCATAATGCCCCACTTTCACTTCATAATACCCCATTGTCACATCGTAATGCACCACTGTTACATCATAATGCCCCACAGTCATATCATAGTGCACCACTGTCACATCATCATGCCCCACTGTTACATCATAAAGCCCCATTGTTACATCATAATGTCCCACTGTCATATCATAATGCCCCACTGTTTCATCATAATGCACCACTGTTACATCATAATGTCCCACTATCATATCATAATGCCTCACTGTTACATCATAATGTCCCACTATCAGAATATAATGCCCCACTGTTACATCATAATGCCCCACTGTTACATCATAATGATTCACTGTCACATTACAATGCACCTCTGTTACATCATCATGCCCCACTGTCACATCATAATACACCATTGTCACATCATAATGCCCCACAGTTACATCATAATGTTCCATTGTCTCATCATAATGCCCCACTGTTACATCATAATGTCCCACTGTCACATTATAATGCCCCAATGTCACATCATAATGCCTCATAGTCAATTCATAATGCCCCAGTGTTACATCATAAAGTCCCACTGTCACAATATAATGCCCCACTGTTATATCATAATGTCTTACTGTCACATCAGAATATCCCACTGTCACATCATATTGCACAACTGTCACATCTTAATGCCCCACTCTTACATCATAAAGTCCCACTATCACATCATAATTTCCCACTGTGACTTCACAATGCCCCACTGTCAAATGACAATGCCCCACTGTCACATCATAATACCCCATTGTCACATCATAATGTTCCACTGTCACATCAAAATGCCCCACTGTCACATCATAATGTCCCAGTGTCACATCATAATGCCCCACTGTCACATCATAATACCCCATTGTCATATCATAATTCCCCACTGTTACAACATAATGCCCCATTGTTACATCATAATGTCCTACTGTCACATCATAATGTTCCCCTGTCCCATCATAATGCCCCACAGTTACATCATAATGCACCACTCTCACATCATAAAATCTCACTGTCAATTCATTATACCCCATTGTCACATCATAATGCACCACTGTTACATCATAATGTCCCACTGTCACATCAAAATGCACAACGGTTACTTCATAATGCACCACTGTTACATCATAATATCCCACTGTCATATCATAATGCCCAACTGTTACATCATAATATCCCACTGTCACATCATAAAGCCCCACTGTCACAACATAATGCCCCACTGTCACATCATAATGCCCTACTGCCCTACTTTCTCATCATAATATCCAACTGTCATATCATATGCTCCACTGTTTCATCATAATGATCCACTGTCATATCAAAGTGCACCACTGTCACATCATAATGCCCCACTGTTACATCATAGTGTCCCACTGTTACATCTTAATGTCCCACTGTCACATCATAATGCCCCACTGTTTCATCATAATGAACCACTGTTACATCATAATGTCCAACTGTCATATCATAATGCCTCACTGTGACATCATAATGTCCCACTATCACAATATAATGCCTCAATGTTACATCATAATGCCCCACTGTCACATCATAATGATCCACTGTCACACTACAATGCACCAATGTTACCTCATCATGCCCCACTGTCACATCATAATACCCCATTGTCACATCATAATGCCCCACAGTTACATCATAATGTTCCACTGTCACATCATAATGATCCACTGTTACATCATAATGTCCCACTGTCACATTATAATGCCCCACTGTCACATCATAATGCCACACTGTCATATATTAATGCCCCACTGTCACATCATAATATCTCACTGTCACATCATATGCCTCACTGTTAAATCACAATGCCCCGCTCCCACAGCACTATTCCCCACTGTCACATCACAAAGCCCCACTGTCACATTATAATATCCCACTGTCTCATCATATGCCTCACTGGAAAATGAAATTGCCCTGCAGTCACATCACAATGCCCCTCTGTCACATCATAATAACCCATTGTCACATCATAATGTTCCACTGTCGCATCATAATGCCCCATTGTTACATCAAAAAGTCCAACTGAAACATCATAAAGACCCACTCTTACATCATAATGCCCCACAGTTACATCATAATATCCAACTGTCACATCATAATGCCCCACTGTAACAACATAATGCACCACTGTTACATCATAATGTCCCACTGTCATATCATAATGTCTCACTGTTACATCATAAAGTCCCACTGTCACAATATAATGCCCCACTGTTACATCAGATGCCCCTCTGTCATATCATAATGTCCCACTGTCACAATACAATGCACCACTGTTAAATCAACATGCCCCACTGTCACTTCATAATACTCCATTGTGACATCATAATGCCCCAAATTACATCATAATGTCCCACTGTCACATCATAATGCCCCACTGTCACATCATAATGCCCCAATTTCATATCATAATGCCCCACTGTTACATCATAAAGCCCCTTTGACACATCATAATGTCCAACTGTCACATCACAATGCCCCATTGTTTCATCATAATGCACCACTCTTACATCATAATGTCCCACAATCATATCATAATGCCTCACTGTTACATCACAATGACCCACTATCACAATATAATGCCCCACTGTTACATCATAATGCACCACTGTTACATCATCACGGCCCACTGTCACTTCAAATACCCCATTGTCACAAAATATTGCCCCACTGTTACATCATAATGTCCCACTTTCACATCATAATGCCCCACAGTCACATCATAATACCTCACTGTCACATCATAATGCCCCACTGTCACATCATAATTTCCCACTGTCACATCACAATGTCCCACTATCAAATGACAATACCCCACTGTCACATCATAATAACCCATTGTCACATCATAATGCCCCACTGTTACATCATAATGTCCCACTGTCACATAATAATGCCCCACTGTTTCATCATAATGCCCCAGTGTTACATCATAATGCACCACTGTTACATCATAATGTCCCACTGTCACATTATAATGCCCCACTGTTACATAATAATGTCTTAATGTCACATCATAATATCCAACTGTCCCATCATATTGCACAACTGTCACATCTTTATGCCACACTGTTACATCATAATGTCCCACTGTCACATCATAATTTCCCAGTGTGACATCACAATGCCCCACTGTCAAATGACAATGCCCCACTGTCACATCATAATACTCCATTGTCACATCATAATGCCCCACTGTAACATCACAATGCCCCTCTGTCACATCATAATATCCCATTGTCACATCATAATGTTCCACTATCACATCAAAATGCCCCACAGTCACATCATAATGTCACCGAGTCACATCATAATGTCCCCAGTCTCATTATATTATCTCACTGTCACATCAAATGCTCCACTGTTTCATCATAATTTTCCACTGTCATATCATAATGTATCACTGTCACATCATAATTCCCCACTGTCACATCACAATGCCCGTAAGTCACATCATAATACCCTCTTGTCACGTCATAATGTTCCACTGTGACATCATAATTTAACACTGTTACATCATCATTCCCCACTTGCACATCATAATACCCCATTGTCACATCATAATTCCCCACTGTTACTTCATAATATTCCACTGTCACAACAAAATGTCCAACATTTACATCATAATGCCCCACTGTCACATCATAATACCCCATTGTCATATCATAATGCCCCACTGTTACAACATAATGCCCCACTGTTACATCATAATGTCCTACTGTCACATCATACTGCCCCACTGTTACACCATAGTGCACCACTGTTACATCATCATGGCCCACTGTCACTTCAAATACCCCATTATAACAAAATAATGCCCCACAGTTACATCATAATGTCCCACTTTCACATCATAATGCCCCACTGTCACATCATAATATCTCACTCTCACATCATAATGCCCCACTGTCACATCACAATGTCCTACTGTCAAATGACAATGACCCACTGTCGCATCATAATACCCGATCGTCACATCATAATACCCCACTGTCAATTCATAATACCCCATTGTCACATCACAATGCACCACTGATTCATCATAATGTCCCACTGTCACATCAAAATGCACAACTGTTACATCATAATGCACCAATGTTACATCAAAATATCCCACTGTCATATCATAATGCCCCACTGTCACAACATAATGCCCTGCTATCACATCTTAATGCCCCACTGTCACATCATAATGTTCCACTGTCACATCATAATGCCCCACTGTCACCTCATAATGCCCCACAGTCTCATCATATTATCCCGCTGTCACATCATGTGCTGCACTGTTTCATCATAATACCCAACTGCCATATCATAACGTACTACTGTCACATCATAATGCCTCCCTTACACATCAAAATTCCCCACTGTCACATCATAATAACCAATTGTCACATCATAATGCACCACTGTTACATCATAATGCACCACTGTTACATCATAATGTCCCACTCTCAAATCATAATTACCCACTGTTACTTCAACATTATCCACTCTCACATCATAATGCCCCACTGTTACATCATAATGTCCCACTGTCACATTATAATGCCCCAATGTCACATCATAATGCCTCATAGTAAATTCATAATGACCCAGTGTTACATCATAAAGTCCCACTGTCACAATACAATGCTCCACTGTTACATCATAATGTCTTACTGTCACATCATAATATCCCACTGTCACATCATATTGCACAACTGTCACATCTTAATGCCACACTGGTACATCATAACGTCCCACTGTCACATCATAAATTCCCACTGTGACATCACAATGCCCCACTGTCAAATGACAATGCCCCACTGTCATATCATAATACTACATTGTGACATCATAATACCCCACTATAAAATCAAAATGCCCCTCTGTCACATCATAGTACCCCATTGTCACATCATAATGTTCCACTGTCACATCATAATTTACCACTGTTACATCATCATTCCCCACATGCACATCATAATACCCCATTGTCACATCATAATTCCCCACAGTTACATCATAATATTCCCCTGTCACAACAAAATGTCCAACTTTTACATCATAATGTCCCACTGTCACATCATAATGCCCCACTGTCACATCATAATACCCCATTGTCATATCATAATGCCCCACTGTTACAACATAATGCCCCACTGTCACATCATAATGCCCCACTGTTACATCATAATATCCCACTGTCACATCATAAAGCCCCACTGTCACAACTTAATGCCCAACTTTCACATCGTAATGCCCCACTGTCTCATCATAATATCCAACTGTCTCATCATATGCTCCATTCTTTCATCATAATGCTCCACTGTCATATTATAGTGTACCATTGTCACATCATAATGTCCTACTGTTACATCTTAAAGTCCCACTGTTATATTGTAATGTCCCATTGTCACATCATAATGCCCCACTGTCACATCATAATGCCCCACGTTTACATCCTAATTTACCACTGTAATATCATAATGACCACTGTCACATCATAATGTCCCACTGCTACATCATAATGTCCCACTGTCACATCATAATGCCCAACTGACACATCATAATGTCCCACTGCCGCATCATGATGTCCCACTGTCACATCATAATGTCCCACTGTCACATCATAATGCCCCACTGTCACATCATTATGCCCTGCTTTCAAATCATAATGCCCCAATGTAACATCATAATGCCCCACTGTTACATCATAATGCCCCACTGTCACATCATATCACCCCATTGTCATATCTTAATGCCCCACTGTCACATCATAATGTCCCACTGTCACATCATTGTGCCCCACTGTCACTTCACAATGCTCATTGTGATATCATAATGCCCCTGTTACAATATAATGCATCACTTTTACATCATAATGCCACACTGTCACATCAAAATTTCCCACTTTTACATCATAATGTCCCACTGTCACATCATAATGCCCCACAGTCTCATCATATTATCCCACTGTGACATCACAATTCCCCACTGTTTCATCATAATACCCAACTGCCATATCATAATGCACCGCTGTCACTTCATAATGCCTCCCTTACACATCACAATTCCCCACTGTCACATCATAATACCCCATTGTCACATCATAAAGCACCACTGTTACATCATAATGCACCACTGTTACATCATAATGTCCCACTCTCAAATCATAATTACCCACTGTTAATTCAACATTATCCACTCTCATATCATAATGACCCACTGTTACATCATTACGTCCCACTGTCACATAATAAAGCCCCACTGTCTCATCATAATGACTCACTGTCACATCACAATGCCCCACTGTCACATCATAATGCCCCACTGCTACATGATAATGTTCCACTGTCACATCATAATGCCCCACGTTTTCATCCTAGTTTACCACTGTAATATCATAATGACCACTGTCACATCATAATGCCCCACTGTCACTTCATAATGTCATACTGTCACATCATCATGCCCGCTGTTTCATCCGAATTTCCCACTGTCATATCGTAATGTCCCACTGTCACATCATAAAGCACCACTGTCACAATATAATGCCCCACCTTCAAATAATAATGCCCCACTGTTACATAATAATGCCCCACTGTTACATCATAAAGTCCCACTGAAACATCACAATGACCCACTGTTACATCATAATGCCTCACTGTTACAATCATAATATCCCACAGTCACAACATAATGCCCCACTGTTAAAACACAATGCCCCACTGTTACTTCATAATGCGTCTGTCACATCATAATGTCCCACTGTCACATTAAAATGCACCACTGTTACATCATCATTCCCCACTGTCACATCATAATACCCCATTGTCACATCATAATGCCCCACAGTTACATCATAATGTTCCACTTTCACATCATAATGCCCCATTGTAACATCATAATGTCCCACTGTCATCATAATGCCCCACTGACACATCATAATGCCCCATTGTCACATCATAATGCCCCAAACTTACATCATAATGCCCCACTGTTACATCATAATGTCCCACTGTCACATCATTATGCCCCACTGTTTCATCATAACGCACCACAGTTACATCATAATGTCCCACTGTCGTATCATAATGCCTCACTGTTACATCATAATGTCCCACTATCACAAGATAATGTCCCACTGTTACATCACAATGACCCACAGTCACATCATAATGCCAAACCGTTACATCATAATGTCCCACTGTCACAATATAATGCCCCAGTGTTACATCATAATATCCTTCTGTCACATCATAATGCCCCACTCTTAAATTCTTATTTGCCACTGTCATATCATAATGTCCCACTGTCACATCATAATGCGCCATTGTAACATCATAATGACCCACTGACACATCATAATGCCCCACTGTCACATCATAATGCCCCACTGTCAAATCATAATGCCCCACTGTCATTTAGCAATTCCCCACTGTCATTTCACAATTCCCATTGTGACATTATAATGCCGTTCTGTTACATCATAATGCATGACTGTAACATCATAATGTCCAACTGTCACATCATAATGCCCCACTGTCACATCACAATGTCCCACAGTCACATAATAATACCCCATTGTCACATCATAATTTACCACAGTTACATCAGAATGCACCACTGTTACATCATAATGTGACACTGTCACATCAGAATGCCCTACAGTTACATCAACTTGTTCCACTCTTACATCATAATGCCCCACTGTTACATCTTTATATCCCACTATCACATCATAATGCTCCACTGTCATATCAAAATGCCCCACTGTCACATCATAATGCCCCACTGTCACATCAAAAGGCTCTCTGTTACATGGTAATGTCCTACTGTCACATCATAATGCCCAACGGTTATATCCTAATTTCCCACTGTCATATCATAATGTCCACTGTCACATCATAATGTCCCAATGTCATATCATAATATCCCACTGTCACATCATAATGCCCCACAGTTACATTCTAATTTCCCAATGTCATATCATAATGCCCCACTGTCAAATAATAATGCCCCACTCTAACATCATCATGCCCCACTGCCAATTCACAATGCCCAATGTGACATCATAATGCCGCTCTGTTACATCATAATGCACCACTGTAACATCATAATGTCCCACTATCACATCATAATGCCACATGGTAAAATAATAGTGCCCCACTCTCACATCATAATGCCCCACTGTCACTTTACAATGCTCATTGGGACATCATAATGCCCCACTGTCACATCATAATACCCCACTGTCTCATCATAATGCCCGAATGTTACTTGATAATGCCCCACTGTCACATCATATAGCCCAACTGTTACTTGATAATATCGCACTATCACATCATAATGCCCCACGGTTACATCCTAATTTCCTCCTGTCATATCATAATGACTACTTGCACATCATAATGCCCGACTGTCACATCAAATTGTCCTACTGTCACATCATAATGCCCCACTGTTTCATCCGAGTTTCATACTGTCATATCATAATGTCCCACTGACACATCATAATGGCCCACAGTCACATCATAATGCCCCACTTTCAAATCATAATGCCCCACTGTTACATCATAATGCCCCACTGTTAAATCATTCAGTCCCACTGAAACATATAATGACCCACTGTTACATCAAAATGCCCCACTGTTACATCATAATAACCCACTGTAACATCATAATACCCCATTGTCACATCAAAATGCCCCACAGTTACATCATAAAATTCCGCTGTCACATCATAATGCCCCACTGTTACAACATAATGTCCCACTCTCACATCATAATGGCCCAATGTCACATCATAATGCCCCATTGTCACATCATAATGCCCCACTGTTACATCATAATGACCCACTGTTACATCAAAAAGTCCCAATGAAACTTCATAATGACTCACTGTTACTTCATAATGCCCACTGTTACATCATAAGATCCCACTGTCACATAATAATGCCCCACTGTCACATCATAATGCCCCACAGATTCATCATATTATCCCACTGTCACATCATATGCCTCACTGTTTCATCATAATACCTCACTGTCATATCATAATGCATCACTGTCGATCATAATGCCTCACTTTCACATCACAATTCCCCATTGTCACATCATATTACCCCATTGTCACATCAGAATGCAACACTGTTACATCATAATGCACCACTGTCATATCATAATGACCACTGTCACATCATAATGCCTGATTGTCACATCAAAATGTCCTACTGTCACATCATAATGCCCCACTGTTTCTCGCCGATTTTCATACTGTCATATCATAGTGTCAAACTGTCATACCATAATGTCCCACAGTCACATCATAATGCCCCACAGTCACATCATAATGCCCCACAATTACATCATAATGCCCCACTGTTACATCATAATATCCCACTGTCACATCATAATGCCCGACTGTAACAACATAATGCACAATTGTTACATAATAATGTCCCACTGTCACGTCATAATGCCTCACTGTTACATCATAATGACCCACTGTCCCAATATAATGAACCACTGTTAAATCATAATGTCCCATTGTCACATCATAATATCCCACTCGCATATTATAATGCACCACTATTACATCATCATGCCCCATTGTAACATCATAATACCCCATTGTAACATCATAATGCCCCACAATTTCATCATAATTTTCCACTGTCACATGATAATGCCCCACTGTTACATCATAATGTCCCACTGACACATAATAATGTCCCACTGACACATAATAATGCCCAACTGTCACATCATAATGCCTTTTGTCACATCATAATGCCCCTCTGTTACATCATAATGCACCACTGTTACATCATAATGTCCCACTGTGACATCATAATGCCCCAATGTTATATCATAATGTCCCACTTTCCCAATATAATGACACACTGTGACATCATGATGTAAAAATGTTACATCATAATGCACCACTGTCACTTCATAATGTCCGACTGTCACATCATAAGGCCCCACTGTCACATCATAATGACACACTGTCACTTTATAATGCACCACTGTTTCATCATAATGGCCGACTTTCACATCATAATGCCCCACTATCACATCATAATGCACCTTGTCACATCATAATGCCCCTCTGTTACATCATAATGCTCCACTTTTACATCATAATTTCCCACTGTGATATCAAAATGTCCCGATGTTACATCATAATGTCCCACTGTCACAATATAATGTCACACTGTGACATGATAATGCCCCAATGTTACATCATAATGCACCACTGTTTCATCATAATGTCCCACTGTCACATCATAATGTCCCACTATCACATCATAATGCCCCAATGTCAAATTATAATGACCCACTGTTTCATCCTAATTTCCCACTGTCATATCATAATGTCCCACTGTCACATCATAATGCCCCACTGTCACATCACAATGCCCCATTGTAACGTAATAAAGCCCCTCTGTTACGTCATTATGCAACACTGTTACATCATTATATCCTACTGTCACATCATAATGCTCCACTTTTACATCATAATGTAACACTGTCATATCATAATACCCCACTGTCACATCATAATGCACCACTGTCACATCATAATATCCTACTGTCACATCACATGCTCAAATGTTATATCATAATGGCCCACTGTCACATCAAAATGCCCCACTGTCACTTCATAATACCCCATTTATACATCATAATATACCACTGTTACATCATAAAGCCCCACTATTACAACATAATGTCCCACTGTAACATCATAATGCCCACTGTCACATCATAGTGTCCCACTGTCACATCATAATGCCCTAATGTTACATGATAACGCCCCACTTTTACATCATAATGTAACACTGTAACTTCATAATGCCCCACTGTTACATCATAATTTCCCAATGTCATATCATAATTTCCCACTGTCACATCATAATGCCCCACTGTCACATCATAATATCCCACTGACACATCATAATGTCCCACTGTAACATCATAATGCCCCATTGTTACATACTAATTTTCCACTGTCACAAAATAATGCAACACTGTCACATCATAATTCCCCACAGTCACATCACAATGCCCCATTGTCACGTAATAAAATCCCACTGTCTCCTCATAATGCTACTCTGTCACATCATAGTGTCCCACTGTCACATCACAATGCCACACTGTTACATCATAATGCAACCTGTTGCATCATAATATACCACTGTCATATCATAACACCGCACTGTCACATCATAATGCACCAATGTCATATCATAATATCCCACTGTCACATCACATTCCCTAGTATTAAATCAAAAGCTCCACTGTCACATCAAATAGCCCCACTGTCACTTCATAATACCCCATTTATAAATCATAATGTACCACTGTTACATCATAATGCCCCACTGTAACATCATAATGCACTACGGTTACATCATAATGCACCACAGTTACTTCATAATGTGCGACTGTCACATCATATTACCCCACTGACACATCATAATGCAATTTGTTACATCATAATGCCCGTCTATTACATCATAATGCACCACATTTACATCATTATGTCCCACTGTGACATCATAATGCCCAAATGTTACATCATAATGTCCCACTGTCACATTATAAAGCCACACTGTGACATCATAATGCCCCAATATTCCATCAAAATGCACCACTGTTATATCTTAATGTCCGACTCTCACATCATAATGTCCCACTATCACATCATAATGCCCCACTGTCAAATTATAATGCCCCACTGATTAATCCTAATTTCCCATTGTCATATCATAATGCGCCACTGTCACATCATTATGCCCCACTGTCACATCATAATGCTCCACTGTTACATCATAATTTTCCACTGTCACATCATAATGTCCAACTGTTACTTCATAATGTCCCACTTTCATATCATAATACCTCACTGTCACAACATAATGTCCCACTGTCACATCAACTTAACCCACTGTCACATCATAATGCCAAACTGTTACATCATATTATCCCACTGTCATATCACAATGCCACACTGTTACAACATAATGCTCCACTGCCACATCATAATGCTCCACTGTCACATCATAGTGCGCCACTGTACATTATAATGTCCCACTGTCACTTCATAATGCCCCAATGTTACATCAAAATGCACCCCTGTTACATCATAATGTCTCACTGTCACATCATAATTCACCACTGTCACTTCATAATGTTTCACTGACACATCATAATGCCCCACTGATAAATCATAATGCCCCTGTCATATCATAATGCCCCACTGTCACATCATAATGTACCAATGTCATATCATAACGCCCCACTGTCACATCATAATGCACCAATGTCACATCATAATTTCCCACTGTCACATCACATTCCCAAATATTAAATCAAAAGGCCCCAATGTCACATCAAAAAGCCCCACTGTCACTTCATAATTCCCCATTTATACATCATAATGTACCACTGTTACATCATAATGTCCCACTGTAACATCATAAAGCACAACGGTTACATCATAATGCACCACAGTTACTTTATAATGTCTGACTGTCACATCATATTACCCACTGTCACATCATAATGTCCGACTGTCACATCATAATGCCCAACTGTCACTTCATAATGCCACACTGTCACTTCATAATGCACCACTGTTACATTATAATGTCCCACTGTCACAATATAATGCCCCACTGTTATTTCATAATGTCCCACTGTCACATCATAATGCCCCAATGTAACATCATAATGCACCACTGTTACATCATAATTTCCCACTGTCACAACATAATGACCCACTGTCACATCAAAATGTCCCACTGTCACATCGTAATTCCCCACTGTTACATCATAATGCCAAAATGTTACATCATAATATCCCACTGTAACATCAATATGCCCCACTGTTACATCATAATGCCCCACTGTTACATCATAATGCACCACTGTTACATCATAATGTTCCACTGTCACATCTTATTGCCTCACTTTTACATCATATGTCCCATGTCACATCATAATGCCCCAATGTTACATCATAATGCACCACTGTTACATGATAATGTCCCACTCTCACTTCATAATACCCCATTGTTACATCATAATGCACCACTGTTACATCATAATGCCCTTCTGTTACATCATAAATTCCCACTGTAACATCATAATGCACAACTGTTACATCATAATGCACCACTGTTTCTTCATAATATCCGACTGTCACATTATAATGCCCCACTGTTACATCATAAAGTCTCACTGTCACATCATAATACCCCATTGTCACAACATAATATCCCACTGTCACATCATAATGTCCCACTGTCACATCATAATGCCCCACTGTTACTTCCTACTTTCCCTCTGTCATATCATAATGTCCCACTGTCACATCATAATGCCCCACTGTCACAATATAATGTACCACTGTCACATGATAATGCCCCATTGTTACATCATAATGCCGCATTGTTACATCATAATGTCGCACTGTCATATCATAATGCACCACTGTCACATCTTTATGTCCCACTATCACATCATAGTGTCCGACTGTCACATCATAATGCCCCACTGTTACTTCATAATTTTCCTCTGTCACATCATAATGCCCTACTGTTACATCATAATGTCCCACTGTCACATCATAATGCCACAATGTTACATCATAATGCCGCACTGTTACATCATAATGTCCCACTGTGACAACATAATGTCCCACTGTCACATAATAACGCCCCACTGTTACATCCTAATTTCCCTCTGTCATATCATAATGCCCCACTGTCACATTATAATATCCCACTGTCACATGATAATGCCCCACTGTTACATCATAATGCTGCACTGTCACATCATAATGTTTCACTGTCACATCATACTGCCCCAACTGTCACATCATAATATACCTTGTGAAATCATAATGCCCCTCTGTTACAACACAATACAACACTTTTACATCATAATGTCCCACTGTCACATCATAATGCCCAAATGTTACATCATAATGTCCAACTCTCACACTATAATGCCCCACTGTTACATCATAATGCCCCATTGTCACATCTTAGTTTTTCTTCTATCACATCATAATATCCCAGTGTTACATCCTAATTTCCCACTGTCATATCATAATGTCCCACTGTCACATAATAATGCCCCACTGTCACGTCATACTGTCTCACTGACACATCATAATGCCCCACTGTCACATAAAAATGCCCCGCAGTCACATCACAATGCCCCATTGTCATGTAATCATGCCCCTCTGTTACGTCATAATGCTCCACTGTTACATCATAATGTCCCACTGTCACATCATAATGCTCCATTGTTACTTCATAATGTCCCACTGTCACACCATAATGCCCCACTGTCACATCATAATATCCCACTGTCACATCACTCGCCCCACTGTTAAATCATACTGCCCCACAGTCACATCAAATTGACCCACTGTCACTTCATAATACCCCATTGTTACATCATAATGCACCACTGTTACATCATAATGCCCTTCTATTACATCATAATATCCCACTGTAACATCATAATGCACAACTGTTACATCATAGTGCACCACTGATTCTTCATACTATCCGACTGTCACATCATAATGCCCCACTGTTACATCATAACATCCCACTGTCACATCAGAATACCCCACTGTCACAACATAATGTCCCACTGTCACATCATAATGTCCCACTGTCACATCATAATGTCCCACTGTCACATCATAATGCCCCACTTTTGCATCCTAATTTTCCTCTGTCATATCATAATGTCCCACTGCCACTTCATAATGCAATACTGTCACATTATAGTATCCCACTGTCACATGATAATGCCCCACTGTTACATCATAATGCCGCACTGTTACATCATAATGTCCCACTGTCACATCATAATGTCCCACTGTCACATCATAGTGCCCCACTGTTACATCCTAATTTCCCTCTGCCATATCATAATGTCCCACTGTCACATCATAATGCCCCACTGTAACATTATAATGTCCCACTGTCACATGATAATGCCCCACTGTTACATCATAATGCTGCACTGTCACATCATAATGTTCCACTGTCACATCATACTGCCCCACTGTCACATCATAATATACCGTGTGAAATCATAATGCCCCTCTGTTACATTACAATGCAACACTTTTACATCATAATGTCCCACTGTCACATCATAATGCCCAAATGTTACATCATAATGTCCAAATCACACAATATAATGCCCCACTGTTACATCATAATGCCCCATTGTCACATCTTAGTTTTTTTCTGTCACATCATAATATCCCAGTGTTACATCCTAATTTCCCACTGTCATATCATAATGTCCCACTGTCACATAATAGTGCCCCACTGTCACGTCATAATGTCTCACTGACACATCATAATGCCCCACTGTCACATAAAAACGCCCCACACTCACATCACAATGCCCCATTGTCATGTAATCATGCCCCTCTGTTAAGTCATAATGCTCCACTGTTACATCATAATGTCCCACTGTTACATCATAAGGCTCCACTGTTACTTCATAATGTCCCACTGTCACATCATAATGCCCCACTGTCACAATATAATATCCCACTGTCACATCACTCGCCCCACTGTTAAATCATACTGCCCAACTGTCACATCAAAATGACCCACAGTCTCTTCAGAATACCCTATTGTTACATCATAATGCACCACTGTTACATCATAATGCCCTTCTGTTACATCATAATGCACAACTGTTATATCATAGTGCACCACTGTTTCTTCATAATATCCGACTGTCACATCATAATGCCCCACTGTCACAACCTAATGTCCCACTGTCACATCATAATGTCCCACTGTCACATCATAATGCCCCACTTTTACATCCTAATTTCCCTCTGTCATATCATAATGTCCCACTGCCACTTCATAATGCCATACTGTCACATTATAGTATCCCACTGTCACATGATAATGCCCCACTGTTACATCATAATGCCGCACTGTTACATCATAATGACCCACTGTCACATCATAATGCCCCACTGTCACATCTTAATGTCCCACTGTCACATCATAGTGTCCGTCTGTCACATCACAATGCCCCACTCTTATTTCATAATATTCCACTGTCACATCATAATGCCCTACTGTTACATCATAATGTCCCACTGTCACAATATAATGACACACTGTTACATCATAATGTCCCACTGTCACATCATAATGCCACAATGTTACATCATAATGTACCACTGTTACATCATAATGTCCCACTGTCACATCAGAATGCCCCACTGTTACATCATAATGCCCCAATGTTGCATCATAATGTCCCACTGTAACATCATAATGCCCCACTGTTGCTTACTGATTTCGCACTGTCATATAATAAAGTCCCACTATCAGGTCATAATGCCCCACTGTCACATCATAATGTCCAACTAACACATCATAATGCCCCACAGTCACATCACAATGCCCCATTGTCACGTAATAATGCCCCTCTGTACCATCATAATGCACCACTGTTACATCATAATGTCCCACTGTCACATCATAATGCTCCAATGTTACATCATAATGTTCCACTGCCACATCATAATGTCCCACTGTCACATTATAATGCCACACTGTAAAATCATAATATCCCACTGTCCCATCGCATGCACCACTGTTAAATCATAATGCCCCACTGTCACATCAAAATGCCCCAAAGTCACTTGATAATACCCCATTGATACATCATAATGCACAACTGTTACATCATAATGCACCACTGTTACTTCATAATGCCAAAATTACATCATAATGCACCATAGCTACATCCTAATATTCCACTGTCACATCATAATGCCCCACTGTCACATCATAAAGCCACACTGTCACATCATAATTGCCCACAGTCACATTAAAATGCCCCACTCTCACTTCACAATATCCCATTTATACATCATAATTCACCACTGTTACATCATAATTCACCACTGTCACATCATAATGCCCCACTGTTACATCATAATGTCCCACTATAACATAATAAAGCTCCCCTGTTACATCATAATTTCCCACTCTCACACCATAATGACCCAATGTTACATCATAATGCACCACCGTTACATCATAATGTCCCACTATAACATCATTAAGCCCCAATGTTACATCATAATGCACCACTGTTTCATCATAATGTCCCACTGTCACTTCATAATGCCTCACTGTTACTTCATCCTGTCCCACTGTCACATCATAATGCCCCACTGTCACTTCATAATGCCATTTTTCACATCATAATGCCCCTCTGTTACATAATAATGCAACACTGTTACATTATAATGTCACACTGTCACATAATAATGCCCAAATGTTACATCATAATGTCCGACTCTCACAATACAATGCCCCACTGTTACATGATAATGTCCAACTGTCAAATCAAAATTCTCCACTGTCATTTTATAATGTCCCACTGTCACATCATAATGCCCCACTGTTAAACCATATTACCAAAATCTTACATCATAATGTCCCATTGTCACATCATCATTCCTCACTGTTACATCATAACGTCCCACTGTCACATCATATTGCCCCAATGTTACATCATAATGCACCACTGTTACATCATAATGTCCCACTGTCACTTCATAATGCCCCACTGTCACATCATAATATACCTTGTGACATCATAATGCCCCTCTGTTACATCATAATGCAACACATTTACATCATAATGCCCCACTGTCACATCATAGTGTCTCACTGTCACATCATAATGCCCCAATGTTACATCATAATGCCCCAATGTTACATCATAATGTCCCACTGTAACATCATTATGCCCCACTGTTGCACCCTGATTTCCCACAGTCATATAATAATGTCCAAGTGTCACATCATAATGCCCCACTGTCACATCATAATGTCCCTCTGACACATCATAATGCCCCACAGTCACATCACAATGCCCCACTGTCACCTAAAATGCCCCTCTGTAACACCATAATGCACCACTGTTACATCATAATGTCCCACTGTCACATCATAATGCTCCAATGTTACATCATAATGTTCCACTGTCACATCATAATGCCCCACTGTCACATTATAATGCCACACTGTATAATCATAATATCCCACTGTCACATCACAAGCACCACTGTTAAATCATAATGCTCCACTGTCACATCAAAATGCTCCAAAGTCACTTCATAATACCCCATTGATACATCATAATGCACCACTGTTACATCATAATGCACCAGGGTTACATCATAATGGACCACTGTTACATCATAATGTCCCACTGTCACTTCATAATACTCTACTGTCACATCATAATATCCCACTGTCACATCATTATGCCCCACTGTCACATCATACTGCCCCACTGTCACATATTAATGCCCCACAGTTGCATCATAATATCCCACTGTCACATCATAATGTCCCACTTTAACATCATTATGCCCCACTGTTACATCATAATGCACCACTGTTACATCATAATGTCCCACTGCCACATCATAATGCCCCATTGTCACATCATAATGCCCCTTGTCACTACTTAATTCCCCTCTGTTACATCATAATGTGCTACTGTTACATCAAAATGTTCAATTGTCACATCATAATGCCCCACTGTTACATCATAATGTGCCACTGTAACAACATAATGCACAACTGTTACATCATAATGCACCACTGTTACTTCATAATGTCCGACTGTCACATCATAATGCCCCACTTTCACATCATAATGCCCCACTGTTACAACATAATGTGCCACTGTTACATCATTATGCCCCAATGTTACATCCTAATGTCCCCCTGCAACGTCATAATGCCCCACTGTTGCATCCTGATTTCCCACTTTCATATAATAATGTCCCACTGTCACATCCTAATGTCCCACTGACACATCAAAATGCCCCACTGTCACATCACAATGACCCATTGTCATGTAATAATGCCCCTCTGTAACATCATAATGTCCCACTGTAACATCATAATGCTCCAATGTTACATCATACAGTTCCACTGTCACATCATAATGCCCCACTGTCACATTATAATGCCACAATGTAACATCATAATATCCCACTGTCAAATCACATGCACCACTGTTAAACCATAATGCCCCACTGTCACATGAAAATGCCCCACTGTCACTTCATAATACCTCATTGATACATCATATTGCACCACTGTTACATCATAATGCACCACTGTTACATCATAATGGCCCACTGTTACATCATAATGCCCCACTATCACATCTTAATGCCCCACTGTTACATCATAATATCCCACTGTCACATCATAATGCTTCACTGTTACATCATAATGTCCCACTGTCATATCATAATGCCCCACTGTAACAACATAATGCAACACTGTCACATCATAATACCCCATTTATACATCATAATGCACCACAGGTACATCATATTGCACGACTGTTACATCATTACATCCCACTGTAACATCATAATGCACAACTGATACTTCATTTGTCCGACTGTCACACTATAATGCCCCACTGTCACATCATAATGCCCCACCGTCACATCATAATGCCCCAATGTTACATCATAATTCCCCACTGTTACATCATAATGTCACTCTATCACAATATAATGACCCACTGTTACATCCTAATTTCGCTCTGTCATACCATAATGTCCCACTGTCACATCATAATTCCCCACTGTCACATTATAATGTGCCACTGTCACATGATAATGCCCCACTGTTACATCATAATGCCGAACTGTTACATCATAATGTCCCACTGTCACATCATAGTGTCCGTCTGTCACATCAAAATGCCCCACTGTTATTTCATAATGTTCCACTGTCACATCATAATGCCCTACTGTTTCATCATAATGTCCCACTGTCACAATATAAAGACCCACTGTTACATCATAGTGTCCCACTGTCACATCATAATGCCCCACTGTTACATCATAATGCCCCAATGTTGCATCATAATGTCCCACTGTAACATCATAATGCCCCACTGTTGCTTACTGATTTCCCACTGTCATATAATAATGTCCCACTTTCACATCATAATGTCCCACTGTCACATCATAATGCCCCACTGTCACATCATAATTTCCCAATGTTACATCATAATGCACCCCTGTTACATCATAATGTCCCACCGTCACATCATAATTCACCACTGTCACATCATAATGTCCCACTGACACATCATAATGCCCCAATGTTAAATCATAATGTTCCACTGTCACATAATAATGCCCCACTGTCACATTATAATGCCACACTGTAAAATCATAATATCCCATTGTCCCATCGCATGCACCACTGTTAAATCATAATGCCCCACTGTCACATCAAAATGCCCCAAAGTCACTTGATAATACTCCATTGATACATCATAATGCACAACTGTTACATCATAATGCACCACTGTTACTTCATAATGCCAAATGTTACATCATAATGCACCATATCTACATCCTAATGTTCCACTGTCACATCATAATGCCCCACTGTCACATCATAAAGCCACACTGTCACATCATAATTCCCCACAGTCACATTAAAATGCCCCACTCTCACTTCACAGTATCCCATTTATACATCATAATTCACCACCGTTACATCATAATTCACCACTGTCACATCATAATGCCCCACTGTTACATCAAAATGTCCCACTATCACTTAATAATGCTCCCCTGTTACATCATAATTTCCCATTCTCACATCATAATGACCCAATGTTACATCATAATGCAACACTGTAACATCATAATGTCACACTGTCACATCATAATGCCCAAATGTTACATCATAATGTCCGACTCTCACAATACAATGCCCCACTGTTACATGATAATGTCCAACAGTCAAATCATAATTCCCCACTGTCATTTTATAATGTCCCACTGTCACATCATAATGCCCCACTGTTAAACCATATTACCAAAATGTTACATCATAATGTCCCATTGTGACATCATCATGCCTCACTGTTACATCATAACGCCCCACTGTCACATCATATTGCCCCAATGTTACATCATAATGCACCATTGTTACAACATAATATCCCACTGTCACTTCATAATGCCCCACTGTCACATCATAATATACCTTGTGACATCATAATGCCCCTCTGTTACATCATAATGCAACACATTTACATCATAATGCCCCACTGTCACATCAAAGTGTCCCACTGTCACATCATAATGCCCCAATGTTACATCATAATGCCCCAATGTTACATCATAATGCCCCACTGTTGCATCCTGATTTCCCACAGTCATATAATAATGTCCAAGTGTCACATCATAATGCCCCACTGTCACATCATAATGTCCCTCTGACACATCATAATGCCCCACAGTCACATCACAATGCCCCATTGTCACGTAAAATGCCCCTCTTTAACATCATAATGCACCACTGTTACATCATAATGTCCCACTGTCACGTCATAATGCTCCAATGTTACATCATAATGTTCCACTGTCACATCATAATGCCCCACGGTCACATTATAATGCCACACTGTAAAATCATAATATCCCACTGTCACATCATATGCACCACTGTTAAATCATAATGCTCCACTGTCACATGATAATGCCCCAAAGTCACTTAATAATACCCCATTGATACATCATAATTCACCACTGTTACATCATAATGCACAAGCGTTACATCATAATGGCCCACTGTTACATCATAATGTCCCACTGTCACTTCATAATACTCTACTGTCACATCATAATATCCCACTGTCATATCATAATGCCGCACTGTCACATCATAATGCCCCACTGTCACATCTTAATGCCCCACAGTTGCATCATAATATCCCATTGTCACATCATAATGCTTCACTGTCACATCATAATGCCCCACTGTTACATCATAATGCCCCAATGTTGCATCATAATGTCCCACAGTAACATCATAATGCCCCACTGTTGCTTACTGATTTCCCACTGTCATATAATAATGTCCCACTTTCACATCATAATGTCCCACTGTCACATCATAATGCCCCACTGTTACATCATAATTTCCCAATGTTACATCATAATGCACCCCTGTTACATCATAATGTCCCACCGTCACATCATAATTCACCACTGTCACATCATAATGTCCCACTGACACATCATAATTCCCCACTGTTAAATCATAATGCCCCACTGTCACATCTTAATGCCCCACAGTTGCATCATAA
>PVIH01020932.1:0-31095 GCA_004025045.1 Sigmodon hispidus | reverse complement strand
GTGCTGCCACTTCCCAGTGCAGGCAGCTCAGGGAAAGGGCTACAGCAAACAAGTCCCTGGGTTCTGAGGGGAGGCACTGACTTCCCTGAGCTGGGGAATGTGCTAGGCAGAGCAGGGTTCGGCTCTGACACACAGAGGAAAGGTGCAGCAGGGTCAGGGTCTGCCACCTTGCTTCATGAAGGCTACCACCCCTCAGCAGCCCTTCAGGAGGAGTGTGCTCAACACTCAGGACCTGCTGTCACAAGTTGTCCAGAAGGGCTGGCAGGGTTCTACAGTGATTTCTGGGAAGGATTATCTCTGCCATTTCCTGGTGCAGCCGGAATGGAGTAGTGGAGGTACAGAGCAGAGCTGAGCTGTTCCAAAGGCAAACAGGCAGTTACCTGAGCTGGTGTCAAAACATCAGGTTGTGGTGGGTTGAAACCAAAACATTATATTTCCAGAGCTGAGGACCCAGCCAAGGACAACCGAGGGTGAGTTTCATTTCTGAACTTACTTAGTGAGGGAGAATAATAGGAAGGGCATTTGATTAAGTTTCAATTCTCCCAGGGAAGGGGAGGAGCCTGCAGTGCTTAAAGAATTCAAAGCCCTGGCAGCTGCACAGTCTATCTTGGAGTAGTGACTCTTTGTGGTGAGTACAGCACAGGATTTTGTGCAGGGCTGGGGGATGCGTCTGGGTTCTTAGAGATTATGGAGGGCTTGGTGGGACATTTCTTGGTGCTATTAAAATAAAAGGATCAGTGACAGCACAGGCAGGGCTACTAGGCTAGACACAGTGGGTCACACACAGCTGTTGATTTCAGGGGAGTCTGAAACATCCCCCCAAATCCCAGTATCTCCCTGCCAGGAGGCATCAAGAGATAATGGGGTTCCAGGGATCTCCTGGATCTGGGGCTAAGGCACAGATAAGAGGTTTTAGATCCCCTGCTGCATGTGCCAGGAGCCCATGGAAAGCACATGGGGGTCTCTTGTTAAGTGTGGGAGGAAGCCAGGTGATACAGGTGCAGGCTTTACAGTGAAGGCAGGAGATTGCTAGGAGGATCCTTCTGGAAGGACTGACAGAGAATCTGTATAGAGAAATGTACATGTCCATGGTATTCTAGTCCCCATAAAGGATATGTCCTGGGTGCTCTGAGGCCCTGCATCTGCTCAGAGTTCAGGGCATCCTATAGACATTCCATTGCAAAGGTTCGGTTACAAATTGTAATAGGGGACATGGAGGGTAAGAACCTAAGAGAAGAAAGAGCTCTTGAGTCTCTCTGTGACCACTTTAACACCCTAAAAGGCCTGGGAAGGCTCCCACTCTTATCATATCAGAAATTTCCTGGACAGGTAGGTTATTAGGCATTCTGACAATGAAATGAACTGAATACTATTCCCATGCTGCTCCTGTTTCCAACTGGGCTGAGGTTGCTTTCCTAAGAGAACAGAAACCCAGGGAAGACTAGTCACTGGGATCTTTGTTTATAATAAATGGTTTATGGTACATGAGGGCCATTGGCAAATGCCCACTGCCTACTGTAGATTAGAAGTGTATCTAATCAACCTAAGGACAGAAAAAATGGGCACAAGCCTACCTGGGTAGGAATACTTAGAGCCCACCACACCTGATTACTCAAGTGAGCGTGACCCTGAAATTCACACGAGGCAGGAGCCTGCATGAGATGTGGTGAGGCTGCCCTGAGGGTCTCTGTGCCATGGGATTTGTGGTGTGTAGGAATTGGTGAGAAACAGGAGGCAAGGGTGTCCTGTTGCACCCCTGCAATTTAAGGTTCATGTAGTGATGGGATCTCTTGCACAAATTCTGGTTTTATTAAATGAAACTCAGAGCCAGATATCAGAGAAAAGCTGGAATATCAGAGAAAAGAAACTGTCCACAGTCAAATCTCACCCAGCTCTCTTCCAGCTTCCTCAGCCTCTCTCCTTGTGAATTCTACAGAATGAATCTCCTTTTCTACACCTGCCTTAAATACCTTCTTAGGCAATTTGTTTATAACATTCAGTCTAAGATTAAAGGTGTGAGCTACTAGAATTTGTTAGTTAGCCTTCAACTCATCGAAAACAGAATGATCTCTGTCTCTGGAGTTATGGGATTCAAGGTGTGAGCTCTCTGACCCTCTTGAATTGACTGTAGGTGGAGTTGTGCTCTGTTATTCCAGACTGGTTTTATTAAATGTATAACATATCACCACAGGAAGAAGCTTGTGCTTGACTGGACCAAGCAGTAGATGGGCAGATGCACCCACTTAAGGTTGACAGTGCAGCTCGCTGCCCCGGGAACTGAATGAGCAGAGGATGGTCTGATGTTGAGGTTGTTCTGTTCCTGAGATCCACCAAGTCTCAAAGGCAATTCACAAGAATTGCACATGTTTGAGATGTACAGACAGAACATCGGGCTTAGATACCAGAATAGGAACAGATTTCCTAAGTTCTGTTTTTACTGGTCACTAGGAATATTTGGTCATGAGACAGAAGCCTGAGGACCAGTGATATCCCTTGATTGTGCAGCAAGAGTAGCAGGAAAGCCATGGAACAATTGATGAGGCTCAAACTGAGAAAAGGATTATTCACTCTGGAGCTTGGGACCTCCTTGTAATATGAGGTCTTTCCAAAGCAGAGGAAGGAGAGCTGTCTCAAGAAATTTCTAGATTTACAGCCTCCATGAGTGCCTTTAGAATTACCCCCTTGCATGATTACACTTCCACATCAGAAATAAACACCTGCCTTTCCAGAAGGAGAGATAACAGATAATAATATTTTGGCAAGCACAGACCCCTGAGTCAGGTAGGAAAGGAATGGAGATTGTAGTACTGTAATCTCTGGTGTGGGTGACTCTTAGCCAAGATGTGGAAAAATGATTTCCAAACCTTTCTAATTTATGATCCTCATTTCCAACAGAATACCCAACAGAAAGAAGAAATCCAAGATGGTTCTTAGTACTGAAGAAACTGAAAGCCCTGTTTCAGTCAGCTCACCTAGTGACCTATTGCCCAATGGAGAGACAGACCTAGGAGAGATAAACCAGGTATGACCTGTGGCCATCTGAGGTCTACTGCTTGGTCACACCCCCTGCAGATGATGGCTTCCTTCACCTTCCTGGGGTAGGATGCCAATGTGGTGGCTCCACTGGTCACTTTGCTGGGGCTAGGGTGAGACCAATGGCCCTCCCTTTTCCTTCACAGTATGCCTTTGTGGTCTGGGAAAACGGTATCATTAGGGACTGGAAGTGCTGTGCTATCCCCTGCCCATACCATGGCTCAGTCTTCAGCTACCATGTTAGGAGTCACTGAGACACTACTTCCTGGGAGAAGCCACTTGGTGTCTGGATATCTGTTTTGATAAATTTGGGATCCAGTTCTGCAGGCAAAAAAAAAAAAAAAAAAAGTGCTCTTGGTAGTAAGCCTGTCAGCATGGTGGCTACCTGACCCTGTCAGGTGTGTGACCTTGGGAGGTTCTCCCTCCCTTTAGCAGTGAGTTTAACATCTCCACATTGGGATCTGCAGCTTGACTGTTGGGAGGGGTCAGTGCAGCTGATGCTGGTACACAGAAATGTGTGCTCAATCCCTGCTGGAGACATTGGACCATCTGGCTGCCTGTTTCAGACTCTCTCCATTGTCTAAATAAAGGGCAATATTTTTAAAATCAGTATTAGCAACAGTGTCAAAAATCACAGGCACTAGGAAGGGCCACTGTCTCTCCAACTCCCTAAACCTATTTGTATTTCCTTCTGGAGAGACTATAACCCCTGAGTAAGGGGCAGAGGAAACTCACTCCCAATGCATCAGTCAGTTTGTTGTTGCTGTGACCACCTTCCTGGAAGAATCAACTTATAAAGGAAATGGTTATTTGGCTCAAAGTTTTAGAAATTACATTCCATACTCACTATGTGCCATTGTTCTAAGCCTGCAATATATAGCAAAATGAAGCAAAATGTCTAATGACTGAAAAAAGAGGTAGAGGAAGGACCAGAGTTCCAGTTCATGTCAAGGCCACTATGTCAATGATCTGCATTCTCACAGCGGTCCCCAACTCTTCCAGTCCTACCACATCCAAGAACAGCTGGAGAGCACACCTTCATCAGAAGAACACATTTCAGATCTGAACTCATACACACCCAAATGCAACAGCTGGTCTTCTCTATAGAGGTGACAGGGTATCTATGGTCCCTCAGCACAGTTTCTAGGTAGATAGGTAGCTTCTGATTTTAGTGCTTTCAGGTCTACAGTAGCAGTACAACCTCCTCTGCAGCTAGGTATGAGAAGAAACCTAGGGCTGGCATCATCTGATTTAACAGGCACAGCTGTGCTTTGTTGGGGGAGCAGGTGAGACTTACACCTCCTAGGAGTCCAGATGTTGTTATCAATAAGCCCCAGAAGACCTTGTGCTGGAGTGCTGGGGGCAAGGAACGGGTAATGGGTGCTGTTGTGAAAATCCTTTCTGTGGGGGAGAGCAAACCTACACTACTCCTTCTAATGTCCTAAGGACAGACCAAGGAGCATTTCTGCCAACATTTGCCAGAGAACTAATGAGTTTACTAGGCTTCCTTGCAAAGCAATGGGGAAGTATGCTCTTGTATACTGTAAATATTTGTCACTCCTATTGGCTTAAGAAAATGCTGATTGGTCAAGTAGCTAGATAGAAAATAGAGGCAAGGCAAGCAGACTGGGAGAAGTCTAAGAAGAACAGAGGAGAGAATGGTGAGACCTAGAGGAAATGAAATGGGAATGCTGCACTGAGCAAAAATGTACCAAACCACATGGCTAAACAAAAATATAAATATGGACTAGCTTAAAGTATAGGAATTTGCAAGTAACATGCCTGAGCTATAGGCCAAACAGTTAATAATTAGTATAAGCCTTTATATGATTATTTGGGACAAAATGGCTATGGAATCAGCCCAGCAGGACACAAAAAATTTGACTACAAAGAAATAGTCATAGCAGGTAGCTGGTTAGCCTTAATGCAACCACACTGAAGGATCTGCATATAGCAACCAAGGTCTATGGCTCCCCTTAAGGCTATGTAGAGGTCCTGTCCCCTCACCACATCAGACCTATATCCTCTAGCCCTCCCACAGGCCCACAGCCATGTGAAATTAGGGCAGATTTACACAAAACTGGGAAGAGTGTCCTGATGCTCATGGATCCCATCATCCTCTCCACTATCTTCCTGTGAGGTAAGATCAACAGTCTAGAAAGCTGCAAGAAAAGGCCATGTCTATGTAGAAAGCTTCAGCATAGGCACAGCTCAAGGAGCAACTTAAGGAGAGGCAGGCAAATGATACTGCAAAGCATGAGCCTGGGGCAAAGGGACCTATGGAGGGGAGAGTGATGATGGAGAGAGGTGCAGTTTGGATGGAGTGTCCTGGTCCTAGCAATGGTTGTTTCCCCCATCGGGGTTGAAAGTGAGGAGTCAGTGCCTTAGCTTCTTGTTCTTTCTATTTTATTAACTACTGTGAATGGATGATGCAAGTGCACAAAACCAGAATGTTTCCAGGACTCAGACTCACTGCTGGACAACATAGGCAGAGTGAGGTCTGAGACCCAGCCATCTGGCAGCTGTCTGGCAGCTGTCTTGAGGAGAGGCAGACCACAGCTTTATAGGCTGTTCCTGTTAAGAGAAAGCCATCATTAATCCTTTGTCAGATTTATATTTCTCAGACAGTTGCTACCTCGCTGACATTTTTTTTTTTTTTTCCTTTTTGGGAGACCGGTCTTTGCTCTGATGACTTTATAAATTCTTGTCTAGATTGTGCCTTCTGAGTCATTTCTAATAAACCAAAACCTAACTTATATTTGAAGATTTTTGTTCTTTTCAAGAATGTCTATATTTTTTGTCTTTTCCATCTAGGTCTCTGATGGATCAAGAGTTCAATTTTATGGTGTGAGGTAGCAATGTAGGACTTTTCATTCAAATGTAGACAATGAAATGTTCCAATATGCTTTGGTGAAAAGCCAGTGCTTTTCCAGACATTGCCTTTGTACCAACATCAGTTTCATGCTCTGAATTTCAGGGTTGTATGTTGTGCTCTACTAATACCTTGTTTCATTCTGTGAAGTAAACACCCTTTCAGTTACAACTTGATCACTATCTCAGGAAAAGAGGCTTCTCCCTCTCACTTTGGAGCTCTGTTTTATAGTCATTTTGGATGTTGGAGCAGAATTTAAGCCATTTATATTTAATATTCTATTGTTCAATGAGAGCATCTCTTACTATTTGTTCTTTGTGAAGCATTTGTTCTTCCTCCTCCTTTTCCTTATATTTTTCTACATTTGGGATTAAACGCCTATATTTTAGGAATATCATATCATATCCTGTGCCACTGTTTCTCTATGTTAGTGTCTGTAGTGTTCACCCTAAATAAACACAATAAGTCTATGCAGGACAGAACACAGTTTCCTATAAGGTATAAGAACACTTTTTCTGCTGTTGGCCTTTATTTATCTGTCACAGTCTTCTTTTTCCATTAATCAGAAACCTCACAATGCATCACCACTGTTTGTGCTCTGGTATCATTTAAGGATTGTGAAGTCATGCGAAATCTGTACCAGTTACCACTTGTGTTGTCTGATCCATGATAGAAATTTAGGATTTCTCTCCTGACACTTTCCCTCTGTTCTCAGAATGCCTTTTACAACTCTTGCAGTGTAAAAGTGCTGGGATAAGTTTGTTCCAGTTTTATATCTTGAAAGTCTGTATTTTCCCATATTTTTCTGTGTTTCTATTATAATAATTCTCATTTTCATGAAAAAAGCACAGAGCGGTTTCAGAGTAGGACACTAAACTCTCACATTTTAACCAGGGTGAAGTTAACTCTCCAGGGTGACCCTAACTCTCCATGTCTTAGTTTCCTTCCTAAATTATAAGATCTAGTGAGAACAAAACACTGGTATGATTTCTTTACTGTAGGGATGGGAAAGATATGAGCAAAGTACTCAGTGACCTATCCAACACTTACCCTCAGCACTTCCTTTCTAATGGAGTTGTAATTTAATTAACACTTCTGAAAAATACAGACATAACAGACACCTCTAGCATTGACTGGACCAAGATATGAGTAACTATTCTCCCAGCTGCACAGCCTAGACTATAGGCCCTAGATCAAGGCACATTCCTGCCACCCAATTCCCACTGCTCACAGCCCCAGTACCAGGCCAATAGGCAGATCTTTCAACCCCCCCCCATTGGACTCTATAATTTACAAGTCCTACTTCATTTCCCAAACCCACTCCTCCCAGAGACGCAGCTACTGCCTGCATCAATTTCATGAAGAGCACCACCAGGAGAAACAGGCATCACCTACTTTATTGGAGGAAGAGAAGTGTAAATGCTAGTGCAAGAATACATTCAACAACATAATGAGCAATATGGGACCACGAGAATCAAACAGTTCTTCAGCAGCAAGACCTGAACATCCCAACATAGAAGAAGCAGGATAAACAATCTTAAAAACAACTTTATAAAGATAATAGTAGCCTTTAAAGAGGAAATAAAAATTTCCCTTACAGAAAACAAGAAAAAGACAAAAACAAAAACAAACAAACAAACAGGTGAAATCAGTATATCCCTCAAGGAAAGCCAAGAAAACCAAGAAAAAGCAATTAAACAGGTGAAGGAATCAGTTCCAGTAAAGACTTGAAAACTGAAATAGAGTCAATAAAGAAAACACAAACCAAGGGAATTTTGGAAATGGAAAATTTGGGTAAGGGAGTAGGAACTACAGATGCAAGCATAACCTATAGAATGTAAGTGATGGAAGAGAGAATTTCTGGTACTGGATATATGATAGAGGGAATAGATTTGTTTATAAAAAATAAAATCTCCTTAGCTAATTGAGAGCATAAGGAGTTTCAGCCAAGAAGAGGTGGGAAAAAATTATGAGAGAAGGGGAGGACTGAGTGAGAGGAGCAACAAGGAGGCAGAAAAAAAGAGATGGAGATCTTAAAGTAAGCCAATGTGGGATTGGAAAAAGACCAGATGCTAGAGTCATCCAGAAGAACGCACAGGATGTCCCCACCTAGGTCTCCAACCTATAGTGAAAGTGTTGCCTAGACAGGACTTTCCCTATAATCAAACGAATAGACACCCTAAGTGCCATCACAGAACTTACAGAGGTCGAGGCAGAGACATATGGCTGAACACTGGCCTGAGCTCCTGGTCCAGCTGAGATTAGGGGAGAAGAGTCTATACGAGAAAGGAGATAGGGACTATGAGGAAAATTTCCACAGGGATGACTGGCTGAATCTCTGAAGAGCTCACTGAATTAAGAACAACCACTGCGGAACCTTCAAGAAAAGGCGCTAGGCCCTCCAAGGATAGGGAGCTGTCCACTGACATGGGCAGTATGTGGAGCCTCGAAGGGAGACATTAGACTGTGTTTCTATGTGTGAACTGGCACTTCGGAGCCCACACTTCCCTTAGGACCACCTATGCCAGACATGACATTATGAAAACAAATCGGACCTGCCAGGAGTGGATGCTGAGTTGATTCACCTTGAGACTTCTTGCCCTTTTTGGGGAGGGGATGTGGGAAGAGGAGGTGAGAGGCTATAGGCAGACAGGGAGGGGTTGGGAGGGGAAAGGGAGGGAGAACAAGGGGATACATGAAAAAAGGACTTTATTTTCTAAAAAATTAAAGAAATATTGAATAAAATTAATATGTGCATTAAAACTTAAAAAAATTATTAAAGCCAACAGCCATAACACAAAATATCCTGGAAATCTGGGATACCATGAAAAGACCAAACCTAAGTATAATAGAGATAGAAGAAGGATACCAGCTGAAAGGCACAGAAAATTTATTCAGCAAAACCATCGAAGAAAACTTTACCATCCTAAAGATGAAAATGTCTAGAGAGAATTCATAGAGAATTTCTGGTACTGGATATATGATAGAGGGAATATATTTGTTTATAAAAAAATAAAATCTCCTTAGCTAATTGAGAGCATAAGGAGTTTCAGCCAAGAAGAGGTGGGAAAAAATTATGAGAGAAGGGGAGGACTGAGTGAGAAGCTTACAAATACAAGAAGCTTACAAAATACTAAATAGACTGGACTCCCTAAAAAAAGTTCCTTTGCCACATAATAATCAAAACACTAAACATACAAAATAAAGAAAGAATATTAAAAGCTACAATGGAAAAAGTTCAAGTAACATATAAAGGAAGACCCATCAGAATAATACCCGGCATTTTAATGGAGATTTTGAGAGCCAGAAGGCCCTACGTAGATGCTATGGAGACAGTAAGAGATATCCATGGATGATTCTACCTCTGATATTCCAGGCTAATTTTATTAAATATACAATATGTCACCACAGATGTCTGTCCATTATACTATACCCAACAAAACTTTCTATCATCATAAATGGAGAAAAGATTTTCTATGACAAAACCATATTTAAACAACTCATATCCACAAATCCAGCCATACAAAAAACATAGAAGAAAAACTCCAACCTAAAATGCACCACTGAAAACATGAAAACAGAAGCAATAGATAAAGCCACACTATCAAATCTCAAAGAAGGAAAGCACATGCATACTACCACCAAAAAATAACAGGAATTAACAATCACTGGTCATAAATATACCTCAATATCAATGGACTCAATTTGCCTATAAAAAAAGACACAGGCTAACAGAATGGATACAAAAAAAAAAAAAACAAGTTCCATCCTTTTATTGCATACAAGAAACACATCATAACTTCAAGGACAGTAAAGGGTTTGGAAAAGACTTTCCAATCAAATGGACTTAAGAAACAAGCTAATGTAGCTATTCTAATATTTAACAAAATAATCTTTAAACTAAATTAATCAAAAAGAGATCAAGAAGGACATTACATATTTATCACAGGGAAAATCCATCAAGATGAAGTCTCAGTTTTTAATATTAATGCCCCAATACAAGTGTACCCATATATGTAAAAGAAACATTACTGAGACTTAAATCACACATCAAACCCCATACATTAGTGGTGGGAGACTTCAACACTTCACTTTCACTAATGAATTGTTCTTCCAGAGAGAAACTTAACATAGAAATAAGGAAACTAACAGATATTATCACTCAATGAACTTAAAAGACAACTACAGAACATTCTACGCACACACACACAAGAATATACTCTTTTCTCAGCACCCCATAGAACCTTATCTAAAATTGATCACATACTCAGTCATAAAGCAAATCTCAAGAGATACCAAAAAATTGTAATAATCCCTTATAACTTATCAGACCACCATGGCTTAAAGTTAGAGGTCAACAACAACACAAATTACAGAAAGCCTACAAATTTATGAGAAATGAATAATGCTCAACTAAACCACCAGTGGGTTAAGGAAAAAATAAATAATTTAAAGATTTTCTAGAATCCAATGAAAATAAGTGAACAGCATACCCAAACTTATGGGACAGTATCAAAGCAGTGCTAAGAGGAAAGCCCATAGCACTATGTGTTCACAGAAAGAACATGGAAAAATCTCACACTAAAGACATAACACTACACCAGAAAGCTCTAGAACAAAAAGAAGCAAACTACCAAGGAAAAATAGACTCCTGAAAATAATCAAATTGACAGCTAAAGTCAATAAAATACAAACAAAGAGAACAATGCATATAATGAATGAAACAAAGAGTTGGTTATTCGAGAAAGTCAACAAGATAGACAAACCCTAACACAAACTAATCAAAAAGCAGAGAGAAAATATCCAAATTGACAAAAGTCAGAAACAAAAAGGAGACATAACAACAGACAATAAAGAAATCCAGAGAATCATCAAGGCATACGTCAAAAACCTGTACTTCACAAAACTGGATAGTTAAAGAAAGGGAACAATTTTCTGGATAAGTATCACATACCAAAATTAAATCAAGACCAAGTAAAACAATTTAAAAAGATCTATCCCTAAGGAAATAGAAGCAGTCATTAAAAGTTTTATAACACTAAGGAATATGAAGTTCAGTGCAGAATTCTATCAGAATTTCAAAAAAGAACTAATAACAATACTCATCAAATTGTTCCACATAAGAGAAGCAGAAAGCACATTGCCAAACTCTTTTTATGAGACTATTGTTACTCTGATACCCAAACCACACAAAGATTAGTTGAATTTCTTTAACCTTTGGGTTATGGTGTCATTAAGGAGGCAGGCCCTGGCCCTCAGTAGATAGTAAGTTGGAAATGGCCCAAGATAAGAACTACAGGCTGCTCACACAAGACACAGTGAAGAGAGGCTGTGGTTTAAAGGAAGATTAAGGATTAAAAGGGTGGTGTCTAAAGACTGAGGAAGATGAGTAGGAAGGCCTGGAATAACCTGTGAGATAAACATGCCAAACAGATAGCAGAGGAACAGGGCTCTGGGCTAGTGAGAGGGCCAGCAAGCTCACAGGAAGCCTTTGAAGGCATATATATGAAGGGCATGATAGACCTCCTTATATTTTGGCTTCTAATGAAGCCAGCTATAACAGAGTATATTGTACACAAGGATGGCTTCTAACAAGAAGCTTGTCCTGGAGAGACCAGCTCACATATAAGAAGTCAAATATGAAGTAACCAAGAAAGACTGTAGTAACATCTAGAGGGCTAGGCCAAAGTTTTTTGTCTATGACCTGCCTATTACTTCCTATCTCCTCTCTATACAGACCTCTAGAACTCTGTGGTTGATTAGTAACTAACCCTCTATTTTCAGGCAAGCTTTATTTGTAAAAACCCTAACAAAATATCACATGACAGTTCTCTGTTGTGGTAAAGTTACAGGCTGATCATTGTGAGAACAAAGAGAGTTTAGTACAATTAACACCACTAGAGACAACTGCAAAGACTGTGTGTGTCTCAGAAGGGGTGGGGGTGAATAACCCTGACAGAGCAACCAATGGTTAGGGGATTGTCAGTATCAAAGTTGGAGTCAAAAATGGATAGAATGGGGCTTCAGCTACTCTTAACTGTGCAGGCAGATCATAAGCAGGGTATGATTGTCTCCCTTGTTGGGCCATAGGATATGTGCAGGCTGTTTGGCCGGCCACTGGCTCTGCCCATAACAGTCCAGAGAATTAACTTTCAGTCTCCACAGAGACTAGTTCATCCTTTGTTCAGTTTTGCCATGGCCCTATAAAAACGGTGAATAAGGGCAATTAAATAGCTTTACTTCCTTCTTGGAAACCAATATCATGACTCTTTTCTGGCAACAATGAGCCTTGAGTCACATATGCAGATCCAGGTCTGATAATCATGAGTATAAAGCACAATAGGTTCTCCTGCCATGCACAGCAACAAGGATCATGTCTTTCCCATCATCAATACAGAAGAATCAATGTTTTATTATTTCTTCAAATACATTTCTGCCTATTTATAATTCTTTGGCTTCTAGAATATATACATTGTATTTGAACTCAGAGGCCTTTGCTGAGGCATTTCCATGGAGCATGACTTCACTCTTGCTTTGCCCTCATCTAGGAGCCTGTGAACCACCTCTGCATGCAGTATGAGGAGAAGGTCCGCCCATGCATTGACCTCATCCACTCCCTGAGAGCCATGGGTGTAAAACATGACCTGGCCCTGCCTGCCATCGCTGTCATTGGGGACCAGAGCTCAGGGAAGAGCTCCGTGCTGGAAGCACTGTCTGGAGTAGCCCTCCCCAGAGGCAGTGGTAAGAGATCAGTGCTTACTGCCTTGCTAGGCTGTGGGACCTGGGGCTCGAAAGAAAGAAACAGATCCCTTCTCAGATTGGGCACACAGCAGAATGAAAGTCAAGGTAGTCTTCCTCCTTGGCTTGTGGGATATCCTTTCCTCATGCAGCCTGCAGTTCTTCCTCCTTTCCCAAGGACACTAGATTAGTCATTTGGGCTCCACCCATGTAGTTTCCCAAGCCTTCCATTAGCCTAAGTAATCTCCTTTCAGGTTCTGTATCCAACAGTCACTGTATGTGTTGGGGCTGAGTACATGTGCTGGTGTGGGGGCAGCTTTCAGTTCATTGCACTGTTCCATTCTCCATTCAGTGAGTTACTTCAGTTGTGCAGCTTGTAGAAGTCACGAGTAAGTGGATCAGGCCTCTAGCCCCTTCCTTTGAGGTAACTGTTCTCTTTGGGGAAGAGACTGGTGTCCAGGTCAGTGCTACTGCTTAAACTCCACAGCTGACATGGTCATTGAGTGCTTAGGAAGAGTCCAGAGCCAACATGGTCCAGGGACCCAGGAAGGAGATCATAACAGGAGGCATGTTGAAGTTACCTGAGGGACAGTGATAAACATGAGTAGGGTTAGTGGGAGACGTCTAATACTATAACACTTCCACCATATTCCTAACACAGCTGAGGGTGCCACACTAGGAGGAAGCAGCATGAAATAGTAGCGTTTACCCCAAATGGATAAACAGGACCTGGGTTTCTTTTGGCAGAATATAGGCCTGGGAACACTCTGGAACAGGTGACATTAGAGTAAGGCCAGATTTATCCATACCAATTCTCTGCACATGAGTATGTAAAGGGATGTTAATCTAAAGTTCTATACTGAGCAGTGCCCAGCAGAGCACTAGGTTAACATGAACTTCATTTCCTAGGTATTGTTACCAGATTCCCTGTGGTGCTAAAATTGAAGAAGCTGGATCAGGGAGAAGAGTGGAGTGGCAAGGTCACCTATAATGGCATTGAAGTGGAGCTCTCTGATCCTTCACAGGTTGAAGATGCCATCAATAAAGGTCAGTGTCCTGGTGTCCCTTATCCTGTGACTACCTGTCAACACTGCCTGGAGTCAGAGGAGAAGTGTTGAGTAATTCTGTCAGGACCCTGGCTCAGCACAGAAAAAGAAACTTGCTGCCATCCATGACCCCAGACAGAAAAGGCTTTGTATTCCTTCTCAGGCACTATGACACTGTACCTCACAGAATGCCACACAAGACAACATATATTCTGTCCTGGAATCATAGGGTTTTTCTCTGGTTACCTTTTCCTATTTTCATGGAAGAATCATTACTGTGACAGGGACAAGTGGTAACAGAGAGAAAGCAGAGTGTCACAGGAAAGTGCCAGAAATAAGACATATGGAGCTGACCCCAGTGACTGATTTCCCTGGCATGATTTCTCCTCCCAAAGAGCCTATAAGCTCAAAATATGACCAGTTCAGGACCAACCGAACTTTTCAGTACAGGAACCTGTTAGGGTCACTTCATAGCCAGGACTGGTTTCCCAGAGTTCTTGGAATAAGATCCCCTCCATCTGTCCTCTAGACTCCCAAACATAGCCCACCAAACTTGACCAAGCTTCCTTTTTCCTCCCCTCCAGGTCAGAACTTCATTGCTGAGACAGGGCTGGGGATCAGAGATAAACTCATTAGCCTGGATGTCAGTTCCCCCAATGTTCCAGACCTGACTATGATTGACTTTCCTGGGATAAACAGGGAGGCTATAGGCAACCCACCTGCTGACACTGGACACCAGGTGAGATTCTAGACTCTAAGATGACCCACACATGTGCAAAGGGCACTGGAGTGGGTCCAGGGCTATGACTAAGAAGGATTTTGTAGAAGTGGTAGTAAGCCTGGATGGTCAGGATTCACTACAGAGTGTATACTTCCTCAATACCAGGGCCTGAAGCAAGTGGATGGTCACAAACATCTCACTCCTGATTCTGTCTTCATAACTAGGAATTACTGCCTCATTTCTTACAGACCAAGAAACTCATTAAGACATTCATCCAAAAACAAGAGACCATCATCCTGGTGGTGGTTCCCAGTAATGTGGACATTGCTACCACGGAGGCACTGAGCATGGCTCAGGAGGTGGATCCTGAAGGAGATAGAACCATAGGTAAGGAGAGTGGGAGATAACTGTGGTTGGAGTGTACCTGTGGGGACACATTACTAGGATCCAGATTGACCAAGCTCAGTGCACACCTAGAATTACTCAGAGATTCTTCATCTCATCTTCCTGGTAGGAAAAGCATGAGGAGTCAGAGGTGGGTAAGACTGGGGAAGTAATCAGATTTGCTGAGACTCAAAGGCTTAGGAGTCATGGTAAGGCTCACACAGAATGAAACCATGAACAGTTGTTGTCTCTCTGGGTGGTGGCTGTGGAGAGATGCTAGGAAGGAGTCTGCAGTTGAATGAGGGACTTCGATGTTTTTACAAGGCCACATGTTAATGTCTCTGTGGATGGGTGTTCACCTTGCCTGAGTTACAATACCTCAGCCAAGGATGGGATCCTGGTGGCCAGTGAGAGCTACACTTCCTGCTAACTTGTGGCAGTGTGTGTCCTCTGATTTCAGTGTCCATTCCACAGGGATCTTGACCAAGCCTGATCTGGTGGACAGAGGTACTGAAGACAAGGTTGTTGATGTGGTGCGGAATCTTGTCTACCACCTGAAGAAGGGCTACATGATAGTCAAGTGCAGGAGTCAGCAGGACATCCAGGAACAGCTGAGCCTGACTGAGGCCCTTGAGAAAGAGCAAGATTTCTTTAAGGGGCACCCTCACTTCAGGTGCCTCTTCCATACTGTCCCATGCAGTGAAAATTGCTGGTCAAGAACAGAACTCACATGAAGGATGTATGTGTGTCTGCCTGTGGATGATTGCACTTTAGGAACCATTGTAAAACTTTCTAGAAAGATAGTAAATGTACAAAGTTGTCCTTAAAGAAACTCATTAAGACTTCTTAAAGAGTAAGAAGTTAAAAAAAAAGGAGGAGGGGACTTGTTAAAGTACTATAATCAAGAGTTGCAGGATCTAGAGTAACAAGTAGATCAGAGCAGAAGAAATGTAGGAGACCTAGATCTCCACTGGGCCTTTGACATGTCATAAAATCAGCACTCAGCCATACTAGGCGTTACTTTAGCTATCCATAACATAGACTACTGTGTATTCTTTAATGTTTGGGTAGACTGTTCTATAGATGTCTGTGTGATTCATCTAATTTCTTCATTTTTTCCTCTTTGCCTGTCTTCTGTCTGTCTGTTTACTAATATCTGGGTGTCCTGGAAATTACTATGTTGAGCAAGTTTTTTCAAACTCACAGAGTTCTGCCTTCCCCTGCGTGAGATTGAAGGCATACATCATCAGACCTGACTGCATTTGATTTCTGACATCATCTAACTGCCATGTTCTTTGCTTAGATCTTGTCCAGATGGTCTGTCTACTGATGCAAGTTGAATATTGAAGTTACCTATTCTCAGTGTGGTAGTCAATCTGTGGTTTTACATCTACCAGCATTTAAAATGAAATTCTTTGCTTATTTTTCATTTTTTTAGTTTCTTCTCTTTTTTGTTTTTTATTTATGTCTTTTAAAGACAAGGTTTCTCTGTCGCTTTCTCTGAAGCTTGCTCTGTACGCCAGGTTATACTCAAATTCACAGAGATCTACTTATGTCTTCCAAGTTCTGGGATTATAAGTGTTAGCCACCACTGCCTGGTATATTGTTCCTTAAGTATAAAGTATTCCTCTTTATCTTTTTTCACCAGTTTCTGTTGACATCTAATTTATCAGACATTAATCAACCTGCTTGTATCCAGGGTTCATTTCCATTTTCACCCTTATCCTGAGATCATGTGTACCATTGATAGTAAGCCATATTTTCTAGAGGTAGCAAAAAGATGGCTTCAATTTTCAGATCCATTCTTCTCTTCTGTCTTTATTGGGGAATTGAGATTTAATAGCCAAAGTTATTTTTGACAGATATATGCTAATTTCTGTCATTGGATTTTGTTTTGTTTATTTTATATTTTGTATTTTGAGACAGGGTCTAACTATGAGTTCTGGATGTCCTAGAATTTACCATGCAGACTAGGCTGTCCTCAACTCACAAGAAATCCCTGAACCAGCACTCCTGGCTTTATCATTTATGTATTCTGTGACCTCCTTTAATAGACTAGTGTAGTGTTCCATATTATTTGCCTGTTATTTCTTGGCTATGTTTACCTTTCTCTTCAGAGCCCTGTATTTCTTATGGGATCCTCTAAAAGGCTGTATTAGCAGTCATCAATTCAGTAAATCTGTTTATTATGGAAGTTTTTATTTCCCCATCAATTAAATACATAAATTTGCTGGGTGGAATAGTCTGGGTCAATAATTATGATCTTTCAGAACTTGGAATACATCTATCCATATTCTTCAGCATTTAAATGTTTCCATTGTGTGCATACTTTTAATCCAGCTCTTGGGAAGCAGTCGTAGGTGGATCTCTGAGTTAGAAGCCAGCCTAGTCTACATAGTGATTTCCAAGTCATCCAGGACTATGTAGAGAGACCCTGCCTCAAAACAAAACCAAACAAGGTCTATTGTTTCTATTCTACCACAGATTGTTTGTTTGTTTAAATGAACTGAGCAGCAATGTAGACATTTGAGCTCCAATAAGAGTAAGCTGTCACTCACAGAAAGGAAGAGTCTAACACCCTGAGGACTTGCATTCTAAGCAATAACAGTGTACTGCATAAACACAGATTTTGGGAGAATGAGAACAGCATATCTTCTAGCCATTAAGTGCCCATGTCTAAAATCCTTTCTTTACTCACACTGGGTCTCCCCACTTTACTTGTTCATCACACATAAAGCAGGCACACCTCAGTGGCTTTTTTAAACACATAGATCTATATGTGTTGTGTATATTCTTGTGTATTATGTGTGTGTATGTACTCATATGTACAGCCTATATGGACAGGCATGTTTACTTGTATGTATTATACATGTAAATGTGTCTTTACTCATGTATCATACTTGTGAGTGTTATTCAGAAAAGGTGTGTGCATGTGTGTTCATGTATATCACAGTTGGGCTGGGGTATTGTGCTATGATAACATATCTACAGTTGTACATATGTTTTGTGGAGAACAGATTTTACTCTTATTATTAATGTGGTGAGGAGGAATCATTGCAGGCCATTGTGGAACTATCCCAACTGATGTTACTCTGTCATTGTACAAAATCATCTCTGAGTATCTGATGAGTACCAATTCAATGTATCCCAAACTATCCTTGAACCACCCAAAGTAAGATGCAGACTTGAGGTATGACCAAGTCTAATGGGATCCTCTGTCCTTTATCCTCAGTGTTCTTCTGGAGGATGGGAAGGCCACAGTGCCCCATTTCGCAGAGAGACTGACCATGGAGCTCATCTCACATATCTGTGTAAGCCAACGTGCCTGAACTTTTATCAAGCTGAGCTGAAAATAGGAGAGTCCTGAGCACACAAGCTGGTCATGATCTCGTTCCACAGACATGTTGTATTTGGATGTTGGTGACTCCAGAATTAGAATGCTTTGTGTATTTCTTCTGTCACTCTAAGGTTCTGCATAGCATGGCTGTGAGACCTCATAATAATGCAGATTTGAGGCTTTAGATGGCCCTTTAGATAGAAGCAGTGCTCACTTTTCTATGAACTAATGGAGTCTGCATTTCAAACCACCTTAGTTCTCCACCTGGGGAATTGAGAATATTCAGCTCATGTGGATTTTGTGTCCAGACCTATTGAGACTGGCTGTGGAAAGATACTCAGTAGTCATTTTTCTGCTCCTGGGCTCTTCCTGTATTGAAAGTTTTCCTATAGCCAATAGAATGCAGGGGGAGACCAGGGCCCTGAAGGGCATGATGATACTGTGTGACCCTAACTGGACCTTCTTGATGTAGATAGAGGCAGGCCTGTTATTGCTGAGCTCTGTGCGTTGAGCTTCCTAGGACAGCAAAGCTATAAAACCCTCTCTTGAAAATGAGACTCTTCAGCAGCTCTTGATCTGGTGACAGCACAAAAGTTTAGAAGTCTAGGGCTGTTAAAACCTCCGTTTTTTTTAGAAGCTACTTTAAGGGGCTTGAAGCATTTCCTTGAAGAGAGTTCATGCCCATGATATAGAAGGAGGGGTATCTGGGTGATTCTTTTGGAAGACTACCATGTTCAGTGGATAGGGTTGCATAATAGATGGTCATGTGTGCACAACTGTATGGAAAGATATGCAACTCAAGTGTTGCTCTGCACCAGGGAGTGTGGTGATATATATTTAATAAAATTAATCTGAAATATCAGAGTCAACCACAGAGCCATGCCAGATCAGGGAGTGTGACCCACACCTTTAATCCTAGCTTGAGGCTGTGGAAGGAGGAAGTTAAGAGAGCTTGGCAGAAGACAAAAGGGTTTTCCAGCTTTCCCAGACTTCTCTGCTGCCTTTAGGCTGAGGACAGAGAGACACTGGGAGTGGGAGGACTCCTGGGGACAGGTCTGAGGAGTTGATGGGTGAGACGTGGCTGTGGTTTGTTTCTCTATCTCTCTCATAATCCAGCCTTTTTCCATTATCTGGCTCTGGGGTTTCATTATATACCAACTAGAATTTGTGCAATATTGGACTTGTATCAGGACTTCAGAATGTTACCCATGTGTCATGATGACTCTATAGAGCAGGCTTTGGACCCCCTTTTTATTCCCACTTTATATTTCTATGTCCCATGTATGTCTTTTCATTTCAGAAATCACTGCCTTTGTTAGAAAATCAAATTAAGAAATGTTACCAGAGTACAAGCGAGGAGCTGCAGAAGTATGGTACAGACATACCAGAAGATGACTGCGGGAAAACTTTATTCCTGATTGATGTGAGCACTGTCCATAGTTTGAGGTTGATGATGTATGACTGTCTACAGAGGAATTTCTATGTAGTGCTCTTCAGATGGCATAGCTCCAAGGCTGATGGAGATGCATCCAGCCCATTTAGTGTTTAAAAAGAGGTCTGGACAGAGACTATTGTTGAGTTCAGGGTGGAACTTATAGGAACAATATCATTTCATAGACTCTGACAGAAGAGTTTCCCCCAAGGATCCCAAAGAAAGAGGGGGCGGAGAGGTATTTCCTTCTGTAAAATTCTCTTTTCCATACACTTCTGTTGCATCAATGAAGAGGAGGTGGCTCAGCCACCTTCAGGAAACACATTGTCCGTTTACTACCTCAACCCTTTCTTGAAAGATCACTGCTTAAACTGATGTTTTCTACTTGTCAGAAAATCAACACTTTTAACCAGGACATCAGTGCCATTGTGCAAGGGGAGGAGAATGTGGAGGAGGGTGAATGTGGCCTGTTTACCAAGATCCTAGACGAGTTCTTCTTGTGGAGTAATGACATCGAAAGTGATTTCCAAAATCGTGAGTATCTTGTTCAGTCTGGGTTGCCATCATAAATAATCTTACACTCCATTGTGAAAGAAATTAGAAGACCATCACTCAAAGTATTGGTGCTAGGGAATTTAAGGTAATGGCACCAAGGGAAGAGTTGTCTTGTTAGGGCTCCATCCCTGTTCCCAAGATGGCACCATCCAGCCTGGCCTTCATGTGTGGAGAATGAGAGTCAGCTTCCTCTGACCACTGTTCTGAGGACACATATTCCATTTGTGAGTTTGAGGCTAGCATGTCCTGATCATTTTTTAAAGGCCTAGCTTTCAGTGCCAGCATAGTAGTAATGTAATTCAGCATACAAATTTTGATAATATATCAGAAAACAAACTGGTAACAAAAGCAAATTACAAACACTAGCAAAGTCCAACTTGGTGAGCCAATGATTTTATTGGGTTGACTTCCAGGAATATGGGTAAGGGATTACTTAAAGACATAAAAATGACCCAAAGACTACTTTAATCCAGTATGGGGGATGGCTAATGAAATCTGGAGCACACTACAAAGCCTGCAGGCAGCTTTACAGGTTGGGGAGGTAGTTGTGGGTAGTTCAGGTGGTCTCTGCTTCCTCCAGACAACTCAGTTTATCTCAAGTGAGTCTCACTAGTCCTTCTTAGTTATATGTATTTGGAAACAATGCTTAGTGAATCTAGTCAGTTGTGAGGACACTGAGTTGTTGACTTTCTGAGTTTCAGGGGCTTCCCAAGAAGCTGTAGTTTTTCACCTCCCTTAGAATTATTCTTTTTTTGTCATCTTTTTCTAACATCCTGTGCCTACAGGAGTGTACCTCCAAAATGTAAAGTTTTAATCTTTAAAGTAACTACTGCCTGTCCAGGGTCTTAGCCCTAGAGTGTCTTAAAATTGTTACATGGCAATGAACAGGTAGGATAAGCACATGGAGCATGCATCCCACCTAATCTTCACAGCTTCATAGAAAGTCTAGAGATACAGAACCATAAATCTGTTCTTTGATAGCTAATCTGTGCTGAGAAATATGCCATGGCTGAGGAGAATTCCAAGGGTGTTTGTGAATCTTGGAGGGCTTGATGAGAAAATAGAATTGATTTGAACCAACCAGAGGTTCTGACAAACAGATCCTTGGTTGTCAGTGACAGATGTCCATGTAGAATCTGTTAGTCCCTAGTGGAGGAAGTCAGGTGGTCAGCTCAGTAGCAATGTGCCTTTGTAGAGAGGCTTATGAGACACTTATTTAAAGGCTGTGACTCTCCTATGTCACCACTGTGCCATCCATTATTTCTGTAGTCTCCACTACTAAGTCCAGACAGCTGAAGGTAAACACTATAGGCCCTGCCAAGTGTGTCCTCACTCCAGGGAAGAGTCAATGTTCCAGTGCAAGACTTCAGAGGTGTCTGACTCTGTATCTGAAAGAGGAGGGCCTAGAGACCAGAATATGAAGCAGCTTACAACTCCAAGATGCAATAACAGAATCCAATTAGCAAAACACGCAAACTGTAAAGAAATTATTCCAAAAAGAAGATATACAAATACCTAAAAAGATGCATGGCCAGTGACCTTCAGAAATGCAATTAAAAACACAAGGATAATTCCTGTCTCAGTCTCTAGCGAAATTAGAATCAGAAAGCAGACATTGTCAGGTGCTGGGAAGAAGCAGGGAAAGGGAAGACCTGGTACAGGGATGGGAAAGTGAAATGGTATAGTTGCTGTGGATTATAGCAGTAATCCCCACAGAGGCAAACAGGGGATGTCTACTTCCACTGCCAGGATGAGATGGAAAGATGTCTACTTCCTCTTCAATTAGGATATATTCAAATATATAAGTCTTCTTAGCCTGAACCTGGCGTCTTCTCCTCATTTGTCCACAAGTTCTTTACTCTGGGTATTTATGTGTCCTTGTCAGCCCCTGTAGGGACACAAGACACAGTGGATTAGAGATCACCCTAAGAGACCCCTCTCTACTTAGTAAGTAAAAACAAAGCAAAACAAAACAAAAACACATAAATATCTGCAGAGTTCCATCTGAGGTGCTGCATGGTTAGGATCATAGCAGAAGGATGTGGAGGGAAGCAGATCAGCTCTTAGCATCACTCAGTGGAGTATTTTAAGGCACAGAAGGAGTGGAGATCCTGGGTACAGGGCCCATGACCCTTGATGACAGGATACAGAATAAAAACCCCCAGGGGAGGTACAACAGACTGTGGCATTGATTCTATTAGAAATGCCCAGAATAATGCATAGTGCAGACAGAAGGCAGAGCAGATTGGTCAGAAGGTAGACAACAATTGCTGGTGACGGTACTGTTCCTGGAGCTGACAGGGGCTTCCAAGGGTCAAGGGTTACACTGTGAAACTTGACCCAAAACCTTAAAGTCTTATTTAATGAGCTACGTTTTCTTTTAATTAAAAGTATTCTTTGGAGGGCTGGAGTGACAGCTCTGTGGTTAAGAGCACTGGCTGCTCCTCTGGAGGATCTAGGATTCACCCTAAGCATCTATATGGTGACTCATGACCACCTGGAGATGCAGTCCCAGGGGATCTGATACACTCTGGCTTCTGGAGACACTGTATGCACATTGTGTGCAGATATACTTGCAGGCAAAACACCCATACTCATATAAATAAATAAATACATACATACATACATACATACATACATACATACATACATACAGCCAGTTTTGTGTTAAGAACAATGGCATCAGGTCACACTGGGACCATATAGGTGCCTACCAACCCTGTCATCTCTTGCTGAGGATTCCATCTTCTCCCACGCAGCTCTCAGGGCCTGTGAGACATGTGCTCTGTCCCTTCTTTGTTCTAATCAGGCTGGGCTCATAAACCACACACTTAAGCTCTTTTGGAGACATGTATTTCTCAATTTCCCCATCCTAGATTCTGCAGTGACCCCTGGCTATGAACTTGCCTTTTGCCTCCACTGAGGGAAGTGTCCCAGAAATTGCGTTCTTCCCTAGAACCTGAAATACTTTTCAATTTTTAGATATTAATTTACTTCATTTTATCTCAGTAAACTTATTAAGAACAGAATGGGTTTGTTTAGAAAAATTTGCATGATGTTTGTATAAAACAAAAAGCAATCACCTCCTCTTGTAGGCTATGATGTTTTATATAAAGAAGTGCAAAAATTTGAAAAGCAACATCGAGGCCGAGACCTGCCACGGTTTGCAAACTACAAAAAAATTGAGAACATCATAAGAAGGCAAATCATAGTTCTGGAAAAACCAGCTATGGACATGCTGCACAGGGTTACTGGTAAGTGCTGAACAGGGACACTAAGAAATGCTTCTGTGGATATCAGCCATTTATTTCTAGAATAGGGGACAAAGGTAATGTGCATCTCAGAATTATTCTCTAGGGCTGGTTCTAGGTAGCAGTCAGACTTTCAGTGCACTAGATGCCACTGTATTGTTCAAGAACTCAGTTTGTTCTGAGCATGTGGGTACAGGGATTTGCTGTCACAGGACAGAGTATCATAACCTCTTGGGTTATGATATCCTCTGAATCTTATAAGGAACACAGTCAGATGTCCTTAATATAAAGGGATGACCACCCTTAACCTGCAGCTGTATTTATATTGAAGAGAGGTCTCTAGAATCTGGCTGTACCTCCCACTTTATTAGGAAGGAGGAAAGAAAGAAGAGGGGCAGGAGAGCACCACATACCTCAGCCCAGCCCAGCTTTTGCATCTACACAGAGTGAACACTTATTGTCCAATTATTATGTAAAACTCTTTTTTCTGTCTTCAATCAGAAATGGTGCGGGTTGCCTTTTCCAGTGTATCTGAAAAATATTTTGCTGAATTTTTAAATCTCCACAGAACTACCAAGGTAAAACCAAGTATGCATTACTATTAAAGCACAATGAAAATGATGATGGTAGAGAATAGGTGTTGTGATTGACATTACTGTGCCTTTCCTGTGCTTGTCTGGAAAAGGCTGAAGCTTCTGCTTGAATCTTGTTGATGAGGCTGTTGGTGCTGTCTGGCTAAAGTGGGGACAGGGAGAACATGGAGAAGGGAGGGAGGAAGAGAAATGAATGCTGAAATCCACAGGTGAGTGAGTACTCTGGGTATGATCCAGCACCAAGCTGTACATAGATTGCTCCAGGAATAGTCAGGTCAGAGTCCACTCTAGGTGAAGGCTGTCCTCCATGGCTGTCGAGAAAGCTCTGCACATGACACCCATAGGAGGTGGCTGACCTAAACTGAGCCCTCTTATCTTGTCACACTGTGGTAGAGGCCATGTCCTAACTGTAGATGTTAAAGTGTCTAAAACAGCAAGGAGAGTGGCTGGGTCAGGGCTGAGAATCCACACATGTCCCTTGATAAGATCTATTATTTACCTCTCCCCTTGTTTTGAGCAAATGTCTGGTAACAATAACTTAATAAGATTCGGGTTCCTGGTTGGAGAGAACTGAACCCACTGTGGCCACGAAGGCGGGGCAGAAGGAATATGAGGCAGCTAGTCACATAGATGAATGCTGGTGCTCAGAGCAGAAACTAGATAAGGTAGCATTGCCCATGTTAGGCTTGGTTTTCTACCTCAAACATCTCTGGAAATGACAATCTCCTAAGTTATTCTAAGTCTAGAGCAGGAGCTGGAGCAATGGTTCAGTGATTAAGAATGCTTACTGTTCTTGTAGAGGACATGAGTTCAGTTCCCAGAAGCCACATCAGGTGGTTCCAACCATTCTTCACCCCAGGTCCAGGGGATCCAGTACTTCATACTGGCCTCTGCAGGCACTTGCATGAATATGGAACACATGAACACATGTAACAAATGTATATACACACATATACAAAATGAATAAACATATCTTTAAAAGTAAATCTACTTAAATTGACAGAAAGTTGCCTTTTAAATAAGATGCTACTCACACCTGGGCTAGGCTTCCTCTAGTCTCCACTCTCAGTTAGGGGACCCAATATAGATGGTAAAGCAAAGGGGTACAGGGACTGTTCTGGACCTGTTATTTGTTCTGTGATCTTGCTCCATGTCAAGCATTTCTTGATGACTGCTGGCTTACATTTCTCTTTTCTTGCAGTCCAAACTTGAAGACATCAGATTAGAACAAGTAAAGGAAGCAGAGAAGATGATCCGACTCCACTTTCAGATGGAGCAGATCATCTACTGTCAGGACGAACTTTACATGGGAGCCTTGCAGAGAGTCAGTGAGAAGGAGGCTGAGGAGGAGAAGACTCAGCCAAATGCCTCCATTTCCTCTCAGTCTGAAGTCTTAAAGAACACATCTATGGCTGATATCTTTCCACATCTGTATGCCTACTGTCAGGTAAATCCCATCTCAAAACTGGGTTTCAGTCCATTTGTATTTGTGTGTCTCTCTGTGTAGAATATGAATCTGCAGGGAGGCTTCAGAATACCTTCATTCTGTAATTCTGGATGAGCCTCTAGGAAGTGGTGATAAATCATTCAGATGAACAGGTAGCTTAGAGCCATAGTCATCTGCCCTTTATGGTCCATGTGACCCTAACTGTATGACTTAGTCTCTAAGAACATCAGCTTTCTTATCTATTAGATATTGTTCATCATCCCAAGCACCTTTCATAGAGTGTGGGCTCTTTGCACAGTGTTAGGAAGACATATACTAATCAAGTAGAAGCCAGGTTCTGACATGTGTTTGATGGGACTTACATCATATAACCCAGGTACAGAAGGATCTACTTAGCCTAAGCCACAGGCAGGAACCTGAAAGCAACCTCACAAGTGTAATCATGGTGACCTTCTAATGTACAGACTTTTGTCACTAACTTAGCATACTAACCTGGTCATGTGAACAATCACATGGCTCCTGGGTCTTATGGCTATGCCCTTGGAGATATTAGGTTTGCTCTATGTCTCTTGAACTCTGACAACTCCAGAGACCTCAACTAATGGGATAGTAGAGTTTTTATGTTTCCTGCCTGGCTTGTTTCTCAGAGCATAATGTCCCCAATGTCCCTACATGTCATAGCATGAATTAGGGCTTTTTGTTGTTGTTCTTTAGCACAGGCCCTATTCTCACCCATGGCACCAACATCTGGATATCTGGACTCTCTATGCCTTCTATTGCCCTGATTGCCCTGCATCTCATCCCTTCGCATTGACATGTGGAGACAGGCTACACCCATGATGTCTGTAGTTAGAGAACACATTGCCTATGTCCTGCCATGACTAGGGTTGTGCCTAAGCTCTGACCAATTTGTTGTTCATCAGTTTAAGGTAGCTTTCTACTCTTGTGTTTTATGACACATCTTTTTAACCATCCCCAGAGAGATGTGCTCATGGTACACTTGTCTTCTAAAGCAGAAAAATGAGAACCAGATACTAACCAACCTCTGAAAACTCCCATCACATGCCATCTAACTGAGAGATCCACCTATCCCAGGAGAATAAGACTGATAGCTGGGAGAGAGGACAGAGCAGGTAGAGACTGCCTACCCTGTTTCCCTGCTGTTGAGAAGCATGAGTCTTAAGGACAGACAAGCAATGTTCTCAGCAGAGGGGTCAGACTTGGAAATGGAGTTGAGTGTCTCTGTGAACACATTCTAGTACATATCACTCTTTTCCATTGAAATTTCATATGACTGGTGGTCAGAGAAAGTGTTGGGATTCAGAATCTAGCAGACACCTTGCACCTGCTCTGCCAGGACCCCGAGGGGGCTGAGGCCTGGACCTGCCAGGATCTCATGACTCACAGATGACCTGATATCACATTCCCTGTGACTCTCTTCAATCCTTCTGTGTCTCCCTCTTTCAGGAAGCTCACAACCGCATCTCCAGCCACATTCCTTTGATCATCCAGTATTTCATACTGAAAATGTTTGCTGAGAAGCTGCAGAAGAGCATGCTCCAGCTCCTTCAGGACAAGGATTCCTGCAGCTGGCTCCTGGAGGAAAGCATTGAAACCAGTGAGAAGAGGAAGTTCTTGAAGGAGAGACTGTCAAGGCTGAACCAGGCTAGAGGCAGGCTAGCCAACTTCCCTGGTTAGGGCTCTGACCTTCCCTGTGTCTCCTGAACAATGATTCTGGGTCAGAGGCCTCCTGACTACTGCTAGCTAGACTACCACCCTTTAGCCTTTGAGCTGGTACTGGCAAGAGGATGCCACCTTTCTGATGTAACAATGGCTTCACCTTCTCGACATTCCCACCTTGGCCTCTACCTTATTAACCCTTTGCATTTTTGCATTCTGTTTGGAAGGAGCTGCCTATCGCATTCTTAATAAACCACTTTTGATATTTCCTTGACTACTTTGAATTGAAGAACGATGTTCACATAACTTCAGGGTATAGGGGGCTAGCAGTAAATATATGGGCCACTAAAGCCAACTCTCCTCAAAAATTTGGGAACATGGAGGACTGACTGACTACTTGCCATTCCCAAGGTCAATGGAGCACCAAGAGGAATGGAAGCATGAAGTACATGAACTTCCCACCACAGAGGATTCTGGGGAAAAAAAGAAGGTCAGGCAGTTTAAATATCTCTGAGTCAAGTGTGTGTCGCCCTAGTTGATACAGACTTGACCTCTTGCTCTTGAGAGCATCTCAGTGGCTGGTGCCTGAAGAATGCTCAGATCCCTCCACTGTATAGACCCAGCCTAGCTCTATCTTCCAGGGATATTAGATTCTGAAGGACCAGAAACACTCAGAGGCATCCAAGTATCAGATTGACTTTGCCTAGTTGCATTGGTTCCCTGGATATATATAGAGAGAGTGAGGATACATACAAGAGTACATGATACAAAAAAGGGAGTTTATCCTGCTAGGTATGATTCTCTCAAAGGTCCAGGAGGATGTTCCTTTTGAGACATAAAAAAAACGTGTCTGGGATCTATCCCTGTGATCAGAACCCAGAATGATACCTCTAGGGCACATCTATGAGATTATAGCACCAGAAGAGCCCAGGCTCAGGGCAAACCTCATCCGTGCCTCTAGGATAGTAACTACGCCCCAGTTATCTATCACCTGCTATGTGCCACCTGCTTTACACACTCCTATCAATCATACTAGAACTTGCAGTTTGTCTTCTGGACCCTCACTCTAGGAAGGGTGAATATTATAGGCTGTTCTTTGGAGGCTATTGTATAGTGGGGCTGTCTAATGCAGGAAGGGGAGGCCTAGATAGATAATGTTTGTTAAATCAAGATTGATCAGGCACAAAGCAACTTTAGTAAACATAACTCCCTGCAACAATTGACTTTCAACTTCACTTTTTCCTAACCTCACTTTTATAATACAAACTCAAGGTTGAACCAACGTTTTATTGTTTAGGTCCTGAATTTCAATGTCACTCTTTGTCAAGAAATGCTGACCACTCAAAGTTACATGCTTGCTGTGTAGACTGCACATCAGGAAAGTTGGCTGATAGCCTAGAGTGGCCATGCTTACTCACCATACCCAATCATCATGACATCCCTAGCCTGTGTAGAAGAGAGGGCTGTGAAAAGAACTGATGTGTAAAGATCTGGGTGGAGCTGTACAGAGAGAGTTTTGGAGATAAGACATATAACTGTGTAGAAGAGATATGTAGCTATGAGGGGTGTGAAACTATTTAGAAAGTTGTATATATGTAAAGAGTGATGTGGCTGTGAAAAGAGATATTTAGCTATGTGCTATGTGAAGAATATATTTGTGTGCAAACAGAGAGATTTTCAGGGGAGATATTTTTCAAGATGATGTAAAAGAGAAAATTACCATCAGAAAGCATTACCCCTCAAATAGATTTTAGTCCTTGCCAATATTCATGGATTATTTATTTATTTATTTATATTATGAAAAAAAAGTCCTATTTTTTTAATCCATGTAACCCCTTGTTCAGGCTCCCTTCTGCCTCCTGCCCCTCCCAGTCATTCACTCTTCTCTCTATCAGTTTATCTTCTCCCCAGCAAGGGCAGGAGGTCCCAAGGTTCCAAGGTGCCTTAGTTCAACATCCACTCCAGGCAGATCTGCTTTCCTCACCCCCACATCAAGACTGAGTCAAGTGTTTCTCTGGTGGGAATGGGCTTCAAGGTGCCAGCTCAAGGTGTTTCAGATTCCAAGCTGTTCAGTGGTTGTGGATTGCAGCTTGGACATGCTTAGGTTTTTTTTTTTGTTGTTTGTTTGTTTGTTTGTTTGTTTGTTTGTTTAAAGTGCACCAATGAGTGAGTACATTCCCTGTTTATCTGTCTGAGTTTGTGAGACCTAACTAAGGAGGATACTCTCCAAATCCATCCATTTGACTGAAAATTTTAGAATATTATTTTTTCTCACTGATGGGTAGTACTCCCATTTTGTAAATGTAACATAGTTTGGTAATCCATTCTTCTGTTGAGGGGCATCATTGTTGTTTCCAGGTTCTTGCTATTACAAATAATGTTGCTATGAACATAGTTGAGCTGATGCCTTCGGAGTGCAAATATGCATCTTTAGGGTATATGCCCATTAGTGGTATTGCTGGGTCTTTGGGGCGATTGATTCCCAGTTTTCTGAGAAATTGCCATACTGCATTTCAGAGTGGTTGAACCAGCTAATATTCCCACCAACAATGGAAAAGTGCAACCTCTCCAGCATGGGCTGTCATCTGGGTCTTTTATCTTATCCAATCTGACAGGTGTCAGGTGATATCTCAAAGTTATTTTGAATTGCATTTCTCTGATGGCTAAAGATGTTGAGCACTTTTTTCAAGTGCCTTTCAGCCATTTGTAATTCTTCTGCTGAAAATTCCTGTTTTAGTTCTGAGTCCCATTTTTTGACAGAGTTATTCAGGGTTTTGGCCTCTAGTTTCTTGAGTTCTTCATATATTTCAGAAATTAGCCCTCTGTCACTTGTAGGGTTTGTGAAAATCTTTTTCCATTCTGTAGGCTGCTGTTTTGTCTTATTGACTGTGTTCTTGGCCTTACAAAAGCTTCTCAGTTTCAGGAGGTCCCATTTACTGATTGTTGTTCTTAGTGTCTGTGCTACTGGTGTTATATTTAGGAAGTGGTCACCTGTGCCAATGCGTTGGAGGGTATTTCCCACTTTATTTACATTTTTATCTTTATTTATTTTGTATTTATCAATAAAAACAGTAAATTGAATTTAAAATACTGATAAGTTAACAATAACTATAAAGAAAATAAAAATCATTAGCATGACTTATCAAGGATGATAATGCAAATAATTTGCTACACATAAAATTACTTTGTGTTTAGCTTTCCCTCTGAATTTTTTTTTCTATCCCTCTATATCCTTATTCAAGGTCCCTTCCCCCTCCTGCCACATCAGATCATTTTTTCTTCTCCACAACTCCCCATCACCTCCCTGGGCAGGCAGCAGACAGTCCCATGGTCCCACTGATCCAATAATCCTTAGTTCAGTCTTCACTCCTGGCAGATCCAGTTTTGTCTCCCTCCCTCAAGAGTGAGAGTCAGGTGTTCCTCTAGGTGGAGTGGGATCCAAAGGATCAGTCCAGGGTGTTTCTGATCCCAAGCTGTTCAGTGGTTGTGGTTTGCTCTCATGCGCGACCCTGCCTGCAAGGAAGGCACGAGACCCAGGCTTCTTCCTTCTATGGTTTATTCGGGCATTTTACAGAAGTTTCTCTTTTCCTACTAATATTACCCCCACTACTGCTACTGCTGCAGCTACTACTACTACCACTCACACACACACTCTCTCTCACTCACTCACTCACTCACTCTCTCACTCACTCTCTCTCTCACTCTCTCACTCACTCTCTCCCTCCACTCTCTCACTCACTCTCTTCCTCCACTCTCTCTCTCACTCTCTCACTCACTCTCTCCCTCCACTCTCTCACTCACTCTCTTCCTCCACTCTACGGGGAGACCCCGCTCAATAGCTTAAAAGCTCTCAGGGCTTCAAAACCAAAATATACCACGTAGGTACTGCTCATAGGTCCACATTCGCGATAGCAAGCCACAACTCAAGGCCAAGCCAAATAGGGAGTTTGCTTATGGCAAAGAGAGGAATAGTTTATGTTTAAGAGAGCACTTTCCCACGAGGGGT